>CM038797.1:105257200-105319967 GCA_021764765.1 Vicia sativa | reverse complement strand
TATGACTTCAATAATCCGATCTGCCAAAGCATGAAAGTGAGAAGATTGTGAAGTGCCGGGAGAACTGTCGATTGCTTCTGACAAAAGAAGTTATAAACTACCACGAGAAAGCAAGTTGAGGTTGTGAAAGGTTCGGCCGAGAAACAGAAAGAATCAAGATAGGAGGAGGTCTTGAGAGCGATGTCAAGGAAAGATTGGTTCGGATGCTACGAGAGACTATATTGAGTTTTGCTTGGTCATACGAACATGCAGTTGGACATTGATATTGTAGTGCACCGATTGCCAACAAAAGAAGGTTTTCTCGATTAAAGCGAAGGTTATTCGCATAAATCACGAGATGTCGAGAGAAAATCAAAGTAGAAGTCATGAAGCGATTCATATTGGGTTTCTTAAACATCACCTCTTGTCGATGGGTTGCAAATGTGGTACCCGTACCTAAGAAGGATGGCAAAGATGCGAATGTGTGTGGATTACGAAGATCGAACAAAGCAAGTCCAAAGGCGATTTTCCACTTCCTCATATTGATGTTACGGTAAACAACACCGCTCAACAATGACATCTTATACAGCGCAACCACGACTTGTGCTTACTCCATGTAGATCGAGAAAACAACAATCGTATCATGGAAGAGTTGCCGAAGCATTTGGTACCTCCGTGGACATACAATGGCTAAGAAGATTTTGAGAAGTTACTATTGGTCCACCATGGAGGCGATTGTCACCGTTACGCTCGATCTTGTCACAAATGCCGTTTATGCAGACAAAGTGCCGCGTGCCTCCGGTATCTCACGATGTTCTTGACTCCTTGGCCTTTTGCAATGTGGGGCATTGACATGATCGGAGAAATCAAGCCCACTTCCAATGAAGTCGTTTCATCCTTGTGGCAATTGACTATTTCACCAAGTGGGTGAAGCGACCTCGTTCGCATGTTACTAAGAATGTTGTGGCTCGATTCATCAAACATAACCTTATCTGTCGGTATGGCACTCACGAAAGGATTATCACAGATAACGGCTCTAATCTCAACAACAAAATGATCCTTGAACTCGCAGCAGTTCAGATCAAACATCACAACTCTTCTCCTTATCGGCCTAAGATGAATGGCGCGATGGAAGCCGCCAACAAGAACATTAAGAAGATTATCTGAGAAAATGGCGGTGACTTACAAGGATTGGCATGAGATGTTACCATTTGCTCTTCATGGTTATCGCACTCTGACACGAACATCAGCAGGGGCAACCCCTCTCTCTCGTATCACGGTATGGAAGCCGTCTTACCCATCGAGGTTCGGATACCCTCAACGAGTCCTCAGAGGCGAGTTGAAAAGCGATTGGGTTCAGACTCGCCTTGACCAGATGCTTGATTGATGAGAAGCGACTCGCGTCCATACGCCATGGACAGATTTATCGAAGCGAATGATCGAGCATTTAACAAGAAGGTCAAGCAAAGTCTACCAAGTTGATCTAGTAGTCAAGCGCATCATTTTTCCAAAGGTGATCGAGGGCAAATGGACTCCACCTATGAGGGACCATTTGTAGTCAAGGCGGTATTTTCGGTAGACTATGATATTAGCACCATGGATGGTGAAGACTTCCCGCACCACAACCAGCAGACATAGTCAAAAATACTACGCATAAAAGAGACCCGCTGGTCGGTGGCCTAAGCAAAAATAAGGGCATCTGTGAACCAAAAGGGTTCGGGCAAAAGTTAAGGATATATACAAAACATGTACACGTGAAGTCGAAAACACGAAAAGGCTTGGGCAAAAAGGTATCGGTGGTATAAACGAAAAGGGCGGTCTAGGCAAAAGTTAGGGACTCAGCGTCAGACTATGTCTCTTCCAGTCACCTACTTCAGACTACTATCAACCTTCAAGATTCAAATGGCGAGATCAATTCACTCACTTTCTACTGACAACAAGGAGATGAGATAGTTGAAATATATGAGTATTAGCATAGTTGGAACTTAACAAGATTGTTTCCGCATAGCTTTTACCTTTCTCGTGTACAAACTACTTGGCCATCATACATTTCAAATAAATACAAGTTCTTTCTCTTACAAATTTTCACTTTTGTGGTTTGCATAAAGTCCAACGTTTGCTTTGAATGATTACAGCATTTGACAATTAAAATCTCTTGGCAAACATCGAAAAGTGAACATAAAAAGTAGCTACTACGAGGCTCCGAGGAATTGAGGCGATGAAAGTCACCAAAACATTCCCCGCAGCATGATCCCCACAAGGTGTCACTCACAACACAACTTCCTGAGCAAAGGAATCCACGAGCAACGATTCCACTCAACTAAGCAATGTTACATCGGTCTCAAGCGGTAACTCACCCCAGTCAGGTATTTATCCCAATGGATATCTCTCGATCCTTTCCCTTTTTCCCAGTATCCAGACCGAAACTTGGTCGATAGTGCACGGAGGCTACATCTCCATCCCAGCCCAAGGATACAACGGGTTCTGACTCTCCAACCCGGTCTCCGGCAACTATCAAATGCTCTCAGTGAGATCTACACCGAATCCCAGTGGCGCCTCCTAAATTTCCTTAGCGGGATCTACATACAAGGTCCCCAGCGGATCGCCCCAATTCTCCTGGCAGGGGTCTATATATGAGATCTCCAACAGAGCCTCTCAAATCTCTACCTTCCTCAACAATATCTAGGCCCAAGACTTGGTCGAGATAGTGCATCGGAGGAATCAGGTATCTTTATTCTCCTTCAAGCGGGGATCTCACTACTCAATTCCCCAAGCGGGTGAAATCCTCAAACAGAACATCGCATCTTCTTCAAGATGGATATGTTTGAAATACCACAACTATCATTCATACATTCCTCATAAGTCATAATTCATATCATTATTCATATACATTGTCATGCATCATACTTTGCATAAAACTAACAAATATTCTATCAAAGTTTCTCTTGTTCTCTCCAAAGCAATTCTGATCCTTACGCCTAAGCAGGTCGATTAAGCCCGAATTGTGGGAAAACTATCGAAAGACCGCCCTTGGTTGTCCTCCAACTGGTCGAGATTAAGCCCGAATCGGCGGAAAACTATCAGAAAGACCGTCTCGGTTATCCTCGATAACGAGCAATGGATCAACACCGATGCTACTTGGGAAGATATCCCATTTGCCAACTACAACCTCCTCGAGAATAATCGGCACGAAGATTTATTCTGATCCCTTATTATCAACAGCGACTACCGAGTCTAGCGTACGACTCAGTTGCCTTGGATGGCATCTTAAGCCCATCTCCGACTATTTGTCAACAATGCTTCACTTTCAGAATGCTGCATATATGGTTAAAATCAATGACCAATAACTTCATTCAAAAAATGAATCGAAGTCTAACGTCGACTCCTTGGGATGGCATCTTAAGCCCATCTCCTCTCCTTTCCAGAAACGTCTATAGAGCCTAGCGCACGGCTCACTTTCCAGCAATCCTCCTATCAATAATCTCGGGTCTAACGTACGACTCACTCCCCAGCTTCTCCAAAAGGCATCTGTAAGCCCATTCCCGCATCATCAGCCAACCGCGAGTGCAAATTTTCAGATGTACTCGAGTGTTCAATCATTTTCTACCTCCAGGTCACAAAAGACAGGCGTGTCAATCTAACCTTCCAGTACAAGAAGATTGAACAGGGGCAGCTGTCATACCCCAAAATTTTCCCTCCATCCACTCAAGAGATTTCATACATCTATACTCAAAGATTCCTCAAGAGTTGGTCAGACAAACTCTCTCCTAGACAATCAACCCAAACTAGGGTTTGGCAATTCTCAGGTCAAGATGGAATTCCAATATCTCCAATGGTCTTCATGCCTCCTCATATGTTTCAAAGATTCTCCATGTCAAGTTTCAAGCTTCACAGATCAAGTTTCCTCAGACAATTGCTCGGATGGTTGAAAATCGATTGTATTGGACAAAAGTCAACTGTGGTCAACATACAGTCAAACTTCATAATTTTGGTCAACATCCTCATTTTGAAGTTACATTCATCATTTGATCAAGGGTTGATCATGATTCATCAAGAAAACTCAAGATTTGCTCAAAGTCCAACTTTCTAAATTAGGGTTTATAGGTGAAAAGTCAATGAACTTTGGTGATCATAACTTTCTCATACTTTCTCGAAATTTTCCACCACCTCTTGTTTTGAAGGAAATTCAATTCTCTACAACTTCATGTCTCACAAGAATGTCCAAAAATGCTTCATTTGAGAGGTATAGCTCAAAACATTCAGGTCATTTTCAAAGTCAACAAAAGTCAACTTTTGTTTTGAAGATATATTGAATGGAAACTCCAAATGAGATGAGACCAAAAGGTTGGTTAGAGGACTCTTAGAGATTTCAAAAGTCCAAGAACACTCAAAATGTGGAAAATTGAGCAAGATACACTATTGAGAAGTTGGGCAATTTTGAACGATTGCACAAAAGGACATTTTGGTCAAAATGCAAAATTTTCCAAATGGGCCTAAAATCTTTTGATCCAAACTTGTTCATGACATTATTCTTGACCCATAAATGCTTGGCCATGGTGATTTTCTATTTTTATGATTTATCTTTGAATTTTATAACATTTAATTCAAAAATAAATTATATAAAATATAAAATATGTATTTTCAAAGGAATGGATTTATATCTTCCTTGAAGTCCAAGATAGCCCAAGACTCTTGCCAAATTCGTGCATGATCATGCATTGAAGAGGAAATCAAATTTCCTTCAAGAAAATTGATTTTATTTGAAAAAATTGAATGCTCCAAATCAAATCTTTTTCACTCCTCCTTTGCCATCCAAATTTTCTCTATAAATACCAAGCATCAGCCAGCCACAAGGAGAAACGAAACAAGCAAACCTTGCTCTTGCAAATTTTTCAAAATTCTTGAAAAATCGAATTTTAAAAGCGACCACTTTCCAGCTCTGACACTCAATCATGTTCGGGTAACTTTGAGTAAGTATACACTCTTGCCATGGTTAAAACTATCAAATCGTGCCATACACACCACATCTTTGAATTTTTCTTGAAATTGCATTTTACTATTCAGCGTGTTTCATTGTTTCTAATGCTTTTGTTGTGTTCATGGTTCTATAAAGCGATCACGGCCATCGTTTCATAGCTTGCGTAAAAATCACAGTTGCCATTACTAGGGTTTTGGATGTGAGCTTGAGCCGGCTGTCTGAGGCCGATTCGGTCAAACCGATACCACCAAAGGATTCAGGAGGTCCGATTTAGGTGGACAAGGTCTTCTTTTTCTTTGTATTCACGTTATTTTGCGGGTTCGGAATCTCCTCATGGGAGGAGCTAGGGCTCCGTCGTTGTTTCCATCGACTTGGCCTGCGAGCAAGCGTGCTGTGGAGCGTTCGATTCGTTCTCTCATCCAACGAGGACCCCACCATGCTGATCGTGCATTGACTAACAGACGAGACGGTGTGCATCTCATGATCATCGTTTCCATTCCATGACAACAAGTGCAAGGCGTGGTGGTAAAGCGCATCTTGTTCAAGATGCTCTCAAGGTCCCTGTTCGAACCCCATCGGGACTGGTTTTGCTATTTTCTACAAACTTCATTTTTCAATATTTTTCTATTTTCTAATTATTTTAATATTTTGCATTTCATTTAATTTCTTTTCATATTTTTATTTTTGCATTTAAAAATTATCAAAAATTAATTTTCTTTTTTACACTATTTTCAGAAAATCTTTATTTAATTTATAAAATTAAAAAATATAGTTTTGCATGCATATTTATTTTATTCATATTTTGCATTTAAATCACATTTAATTAGTTTTTAATCATTAAATTGCATCCAAAAAATCCCAAAAATTTATTCTAGCATATTTATATTATTTCCAGCCTATAATAATTTTCTCATATAAAAATTTGCATTTTTCTAACATTTTTTCTCTTGTTCGATTCATATCGTATTTTCCGATTTCTCATTCCTTTACAGGTTGATCCGATTCAGACGATTCTTTCTTTATCATTTTATTTTTCAATAATGTAACTGTCTATGGGATGTAATAGTTTAAAATTAGGGCTTTATTTTCCGCATTTTAAATCATGTATCTGCCCCAAAGCCATGTAATAGCGTAGGATTTACATCTCCGCATCTTTTACATTCCGCATTTTACTTTCCGCACCCTATCAATTGCTAGTAACTAGGCGTGCATGGCAAGATAATAATGAACTTAGCCCACTAATTTGCAAGATAAAATATAAATCAACACACTTCTTTCACATGCACCCTAGGGTAATTCTCTCGTTGCCTTACAATTCAAAATGGTCATGTCCTCGAGCGTAGAGGTATTCTAGCACCGTTGCCTTCCAAACAAATCATCATAGTCCCTTGATACAAAGATCATAAGACCCACGATGTCGCCTCCGAATACATGATCTTGACCCTCGAATGTCGCCTACAAAAAATGATAGTCCTTGAATGTGCTAGGATACTTCCTACAAGTTGCCTTATGACCATCAAGTCCTTGAATGTCCCGCTTACATCCAACGAATGGAGCTACCTACTAACTAATGGTATGGCTGGCGCTATTCTAAAGGAGCGTAAATACGAAACGACCAATTCGAGTGGGTAATAAGTCTTTCGGTTGCTTGCTCTAAAACCAAATGCTTTTCACACCACACTCTTTTGTCAAAGTTCAAACTCTTTTCAAAAACAAAACATTTCGAACACTTTGTATACATTCCTACATGAATCATTACAAAGTCAAAGCGAAATGCCTTTTCAAAACATTTTGTCAAACACACGAAAGCACAATTTTAAAGTGATCTAAGAGCAACTAAGAGCCGTAGATAACTACGGATGGAAAGGGTGCTAATACCTTCCCTTTAACCTTCTCCTTACTCAAAATCTAACGAAGGTCTTTTTGTACTTTTACCTTCCCTTAATTGGATAAAAATAAAAGTCGGTGGCGACTCTTGCTATCCGCATTTGCGATACAAAATCACTAAAAGTCAGTTCACCGTATTACACTATGTCTCTTCGGATCTTCCAGACGACTATCGGCATTCAAGATTCAAATGGAATCAGTCTACTCACTTTCTCTTGACAAGGAGATGAGATAGTTGAAATATATGAGTACTAGCATGGTTGGAACTTAATGAGATTGTTTCCATAGCTTTTACCTTTCTTGTGTACAAACTATTTGGCCATCGCCACCTTTCAAATAAGCATAGCTTCTTTCTCTTTACAATTTTTGTTGTTGTCGTTTGCAATAAGTCCAACGTTTGCTTTGAATGATTATATGCATTTGACAATAAGAATCTATTCACAAACATGCGAAAGTGGACATACAAAGTAATTACTACGGGCTCTAGGAATTGAGATGACGAAAGTCACCAATGCATTTCCCCACAGGCGGGATCCCCACAGTGTCGCTCACAACAAACCTTCCCAGTGAGTATCGTTAGTCCCGAACAATGATTCCACTCAGTGAGCAATGTTACATGGTCTCCAAGCGGTAACACTTCATCCCGGCCGGTATTTATCATCGTGAATATCTCCCAACAATTCCCTTTTCTCCGGTATCGGACTTGAGATTTGGTCGAGATAGTGGGAGAAAATCTCCATCTTCTATTCCCGATCAGAGATTCCAATGGGCCCTCCGGTCTCAGCAACCATCAAGCTCTCCAGTGAGATCTACACTCAAAATCCCAATGGGCACTTCCTAATTTTTCCCAGCGGGATCTACATGCAAGATCCCCAACAAATTGCCTCCCAGACTCTCCCCAGCAGGGTCTATGTATGGGATCTCCAACAACGAGTTTCTCAATCTCTACCTTCCTCAATAATATCTAAGCCCAAGACTTGGTCAGATAGTGCATCGGAGGAATCAAAGTTTCTTTCTTCTCAGGGTCTCCATCCGTTCCGTCCCCGAACAGGAGTCAGAAACCTCCGCATCTTCTTCAAGATGGATGTGTTTTGAAATATCACAACATCTATCATTCATGCATTACTCATAAAGTCACAATATATGCATATGTCATTCATACACATTGTCATGCATCATACTTTGCATAGGACTAACAAATATTCTATGAAAGTTTCTCTTGTTTTTTCCAAAACAGGTGAAAGTCACTACGGCATAAGCAGGTCCGAGTTAAGCCCCGAATCGCGGGAAAACTATCTGAAGACCGCCCCTAGTTGTCCTCGATAGTGGTCGAGTTAAGCCCGAATCGGCGGAAAACTATCGAAGACCGCCCCTAGTTGTCCTCCGACGGTGGTCGGATTAAGCCCGAATCGGCGGAAAACTATCGAAAGACCGCCCCTAGTTGTCCTCCGACGGTGGTCCAAGATTAAGCCCCGAATCGGCGGAAAACTATCGAAAGACCGCCCCGGTTATCCTCCGATAACGAGCAATGGATCAACACCGATGCACAATAGGAAGATATCCACGTTTGCCAACTACTACCTCCCTCGGAGTAATCGGCGAAGATTTATTCGATCCTTCTTATTATCAGCAACTACAGTCTAGCGTACGACTCAGTTACCCTGGATGGCATCTTAAGCCCATCTCCGCCTACTTATCAACATTTCTCCGCTTTCAGAATGCTGCATATTTGGTTAAAAACCAATACAAACCAATAACTTCATTCAAAGGTGAGCACGAAGTCTAACATACGACTCCCTCCGGATGGCATCTTAAGCCCATCTCCGCGCTCCTTCCACTATCAAGAACATCTACAGAGCCTAGCGTATGGCTCACTCCCTAGCATCGATCTTTCCAGATGGCATCTTAAGCCCATCCCCGTCAATTCTCCTATCGACATTCTCGAGTCTAGCGTATGACTCATTCCCCGGCAAAGTCTCTACCTTTTCCCAATGGCATCTGAAAGCCCATTCCCGCATCACCAGCGAGTGCAAATTTTCAGGTGTACTCGAGTGTTCAATCATCTTCTACCTCCAGGTCACGAAAGGCACGCATGCCAATCCAACCCTTCCAGTACAAGAAGATTGAACAGGGGCAGCTATCATACCCCAAAATTTGCCCTCCATCTTCTCAAGATATTTCATACATCCATACTCAAGGATTCCTCAAGAGGATCAGACAAACTCTCTCCTAGACAATCAACCCAAACTAGGGTTTGACAATTCTCAGCTCCAGATGGACTTCCAACATCTCCAATGGTCTTCATGCCTCCTCCTATACTTCAAAGTTCTCCATGTCAAGTTTCAAGCCTTACAAGTCAAGATTGCTCAGACAATTGCTCAGATGGTTGAAAATCAGTTGTATTGGACAAAAAGTCAACTGTGGTCAACATACAGTCAAACTTCATGATTTTTGGTCAACATCCTCATTTTGAAGTAACATTCATCATTTGATCAAGGGTTGATCATGATTCATCAAGAAAACTCAAGATTTGCTCAAAAGTCAAACTTTCTAAATTAGGGTTTCTAGATGAAAAGTCAAGCGAACTTTGGTGATCATAACTTCTTCATACTTTCTTAGAAATTTTCCACCAACTCTTGTTTTGAAGGAAATTCAATTCTCTACAACTTCATGTCTCACAAGAATGTCCAAAAAATGCTTCATTTGAGAGGTATGGCTCAAAATATTACAGGTCATTTTCAAAGTCAACAAAAAGTCAACATTTTGTTTTGAAGATATATTGAGCATGGAAACTCCAATTGAGACGAGACCAAAAAGGTTGGTTAGAGGACTCTTAGAGATTTCCAAAAAGTCCAAGAAAACTCAAAAATGTGGAAAATTGAGGAAGATACATCATTCACAAGTTGGGCAATTTTGAAGAAGTGCACAAAGAAATACTTCTAAAATCAAATTTTTGCAAATGGGCTTACTTTTCTTCATCCAAACTTATTCCTCACACCATTAGGAATATCCAAGCCCAATGCCACGAATTTTTATTTTATTTTCTATTTAATTTGGAATTTATTCATTTAAATACAAATTAAATTTAAAAATAAATATAAAATCAAAATTAATTGCAAACTTGATTTTATTTCTTCCTTGGGATCAATCAACTCATTAAAGGCCAGCAATTTTCGAAATTTGATGGATATGGCAAGATTGGATTGAAAATTGATCAAAATTTGAAGATTTGATTTTGTACAAAAATCAAATTTGATTAGCATTGATCATTGATTAATTCTTTCCCAAAACAACTACGAATCCTTCTACTATATACATGATACATACCACACGAATGAGGGTAGAAAAATTGGCTCAAGAACCCTTGTTGCAACTCAAAAACCGTGCCTCTCAAGCACAATGCAGCCTAGTTCGACCATTTTCAATCGATTTTGAGGATTCCATTGCATTCCTTGGGTTGTTTAGAGTCAATCCAGCCAGACCTTCACTTTGCCCAAATCCATCCAGAATCAGAAAATCCGAGTTTGGTTTGTTCTTGAAAATTTCAAAATCGTATTATATTATTCATGCATTATTAACATGTTTTGTGTTTGTTTTGTGATTAGTGATGAGTTTGCAAGCTTTAGGCACTTTGATTGCATTTCCATGGCCTGAAACACGATATGCCATGATTAGGGTTTCCTATGCCGTTTTAGGGTTTCTCTTAAATGGAAAAATTGGACCATGAGACCTATACCAATGCGTTCGGAATGATCTCAGGAATCGAACCATGTCTTTAGAATTCATTTATATTATGTATGCTGGGTTTTTGATGTTGCCAGGGCCTGTAGCGTCGAAGAAAGGCCGGCCAAGCTTTGAAAATTCAAAGCGAAAGAGAAGCGTAAGGGAGATTTGTCGAAATCGACACTTGTTTCTCTTTCACTCACTCCGGTTTTCAAACAGTCACACGCTCCAGCTCAGTCTGCAAGGCCACGCGTTCTTCACCCAGGGGTCCCCGGTTCGATCCTTGGCCATGGCATGTTATTTTTACTCTTTTTCCAAACTTTCATATTTTCATATTTTATATTTTTAATATTTCCATGCATTTTAATTTCTTTTCATAATTTTATTTATGCATTAAAAAATACCAAAAATTATTTTTCTTTTTACATTATTTCCAGAAAACCTTTATTTAATTTATAAAATTAAAAAATATAATTTTGCATGCATATTTATTTTTATTCATAATTTTGCATTTAAATCACTTTTAATTCATTTTAAATTATTAAATTGCATTCAAAAAATCCCAAAAAATTATTTTAGCATATTTATATTATTCCCAGCATGTCATATTTTTCTCATTCAAAAACTTGCATTTTTCTAACATTTTTTCTCTTATTCGATTCATCTCGTATTTTCCGATTTCTTATTCTTTCATAGGTTATTCCGCTTCAGACGGTTTCTTTTACCGTTTTCTTTTTTTCAATAATGTAACTGCTCATGGGATGTAATAGTTTAAATTAGGTTTTTATTTTCCACAAGTTTAAATTATGTATCTGCCCCAAAGCCATGTAATAGCGTAGGACATTTACCTTTCCGCACTTTACATTTCGCATTTTAATTTCCGCACCCTATAAACTGCTAGTAACTAGGCGTGTATGGCAAGACTAAAATCAACATAGCCCACTAATTTTCAAAGATAAAAATATATCCGAATCAACACACTCTTTTCACACATGCACCCCTTAGGGTAATTCTCTCTCGATGCCTTACAAATTCACATGGTCATGTCCCTCGAACGTAGAGGTATTCTAGCACCGTTGCCTTCAAAACAAATCATCATAGTCCCTTCAATACAAAGATCATAAGACCCACGACGTCGCCTCCGAATACATGATCTTGACCCTCGATTGTCGCCTCGAAAATGATGATAGTCCTTGAATGTGCTAGGATACCTCCTAGTTGCTTTCTATGACCATCGATGTCCTTCGAATGTCCGTCTACATCCAATGAATAGAGTTACCTACCAACTAATGGTACGGATAGCGCTATTCTGAAGGAACGTAAAATAACACAAAAATGACCAATTCTGAGTAGGTAATAAGACTTTTAGTTGCTTGCTCTTTCAAAACACTTTTCACACCTCACGCTTTTGTCAAAGTTCAAACTCTTTTCAAAACGAAACATTTCCGAACACTTTGTATACATTCCTACATGAGTCATTACAAAGTCAAAGCGAAATTCCTTTTCAAAACATTTTTGTCAAACACACAGAAAACAATTTTTAAAGTGATCTAAGAGCAACTAAGAGCCGTAGATAACTACGGATGGAAAGGGGTGCTAATACCTTCCCTTTTCATAACCTTCTCCCTTACTCAGAATCTAACGAAGGTCTTTTTCTGTACTTTTACCTTCCCTTCATTGGATAAAAATAAAAGTCGGTGGCGACTCTTGCTATCCGCACATTTGCGATACAAAAACACTAAAAAGTCAGTTCACCGTATCACACTATCGGTATTTATGACCTCGTACTTAGTTGCTTCAGTTGTGCTCTTAAAGTGAATCTCTGAACAAGTGAATAACATGACACAAATTAACTAAGGCAAAAAGACTTTTCCAATTATAAGTTACAAGCATTGAGGGGAGAAAGTTACAAGAAAATTGATTTATATACTCCGTATCTGTTTCTTTGGATGAACATTTGAAAGTTTACTCTAAAATCAAACACACGCTTACCCTATCTAGTTTGTTTGTCAGTTTGTTAGTTTCAGCACCTTTATACATAATATTATTATTGTTAGTAGCAAGCATGTCAAACTGACTGTACTTTGAAATTTGAATATAAATGACTACAAGGATGTTTATGTTTTGTTAGTATTAAAATTGGTGTGATGATAGTTTAATATTTCGTTAGTAAAAAGAATTACTACTAGTATATGACTATACATAAGGGATACCTTACTTAGAACTAACACTCTTCCTCAACAATAAGGGATACAAACCTACTTAAAAATAGATATTTATTTGATGTTCACCAATGAAGTTGCTAATCAGCGGAAGTTAAAAAGAAAATTCACACTTTGGTTTATTTTGATTGTTCTGCCATAACAAGCAGCTATCATTTTTATAACAATATTTGGCTGAGTTTTAAACAAAAATGAGATAGCACGAGTTGTTACTTATTTAATTTCTTTTGGTGATAATCGCATATTGTATTATGTGTCTTGTGTTTGATAATTGTTTTTGTTACAACCTCTGCATGTATGCTCATCTATTATGCAACACCTCTGGATGTCCTTTTGGTGAGGTTGTCATTTCTTGCATATATACACAATCTTAAGTGCATATGTGATATATCGGTAATATTAGACTTTTACTCATTTGTTGATGTAGCATTTTGGGTTTATGGATACATGTTTCTTCTTGAATTGATGTTGAACATTTTATGTTGTGCTAGGTATGTGAATGAGTTGACAAAAAGGAAAAGGTGTCCGACGAAACGATTGGAATCATATCAACTTAATCATTCCATTCTTGAAGTTGTTTTATGATGCTCTTGTACATATATCGGGTCTTCTTACTTGACAAGCAATATTTATATGTTTGAAGTGGGTATTGGAAAGAGCATTGTAGATATGTGCGTCGAAGATGCACATCTACGTTCAATGACTCAAAAGATGAAGAAGAAGTATGATAAGTATTGGGGATCTCACAAGAAGCTTAATATGATGTTGTTGATTGCTCTAGCTTTCGATCCTAGGCCAAGGTTAAATTGGTTGATTGGATGGTGCGACGATATTATAATAAGGTTGATCTTGATGCCTTGAAAAAACCTTAGAGTCTTGTTTGAAATCTATATATGAGGAATATTGTGTTGGCTTTATGCCTCCTCAAGGTAATTTAAATGAGTCGCAAGTTTTTGGTAGTGTTAGTCATCCGTATGGGCTAGCTGAGTTTATCTTTCGGAAGGGTGTGGCGGTCTGAGATATGAATTAACTACTTATCTTGGAGAGAGTTTAGGCGTAACATGGAGATAAATGTCTTAGAGTGGTGGAAAGTAAATTGGCGTTACCCCATCCTTGCAAACATTGCAAGAGATGTACTTGCTATACCAATAAGCACGATGGCGTACGAATGCATTTAGTGCGGGAGAAAGGGTGCTTGATCCATATCGCGATCATTAACAAACAATTGTCGCAGCGATATGCACTTAAGATTGGCTCACAGGAACATCTTCATCATTGATTACAAATGAAGACTTTGATATTCTCGAGAGATTTGAGCAAGATATGATAATTAAGTATATTCTCTAATGTATTATTATTTATTTATTATACTTGAGGCATAATGAAATGTATTTATATATTTTGTAGAATTACTTTATACGGAAGATGGTGCTAGTTGTTCAACCTCTTCAACCTCTCTTGCATTCGAAGATGACTTAACGGTAAAGAATTCTAAAGTTTTATATATGAATTTTCCTTCCATTCTTGAGCTATAGTTTCCTACAGAACATACTGGATTATTTAGAAATAAATGATTAGTCTTTTGATCTAAGTGCTTGTTGACAATTCACTACTCATATTGAATTCTATTCGATTAAGAGAATGAACTGATTAGTCTTTTGATGAATATTGTAATGTGACCTAAAAATCTATGAATGTCTTATGCAAACTCTAAGCATGAATTATGGTTATGTTCTGAGACTTGATGACACCAAGAAGACACGTGTAAGGTTGACTCGGATTACGATGGATGCATTGGATGTAGCGATTAATTTTATTTATTTATGACTATTTGGTTCCGCACAATATTGACAATGTATTGACTTGATTGTTAATCATTTAATTATAACATTATGAACAATTCAATGGTCATATATTTTAAAAGCGGTTTTAAAATTATGCACATTAATATATGCTTACTTAAAATTGTC
Organism: Vicia sativa; assembly: GCA_021764765.1. Taxonomy (NCBI): domain Eukaryota; kingdom Viridiplantae; phylum Streptophyta; class Magnoliopsida; order Fabales; family Fabaceae; genus Vicia; species Vicia sativa. Next base: position 105,305,208 of record CM038797.1, on the reverse strand, counting down.
ATATGTTTTAAAATTGTCAATGATAATAAATTTTGAGAAATGATCATTTTTTAAAATTATTGTTTTTAACATAAAATAATTTTAGAATTTTTAAATAAAAAATATTTTGATATAAAACTTTATTTTAAAATGGTTTTTATAAGCGGTTTTAAAATTGATTTTTATAAAGCGGTTTTGGTTTTATTTATAAAGTGGTTTTGAAATTGGTTTTAAAAATTAAAAATTGATTTTAGAAAAGGTTTAAAATTGTTTTTTTTAAAGCTGGTTTTTGTGAGAAACAGTTCAAAACCGAACCGATCCACATATAAACGGTTTTAAAAATATAAAGCTGGTTTTAATGAAGTAGTTTTAAAATCCAAACCAAACCATATATGGTTCAATTTGGTTTGGTTGATCCATGCACACCCTATACATGCGTGCGTCATGTTCCACTATAGTCCTAGGTGTTCCTATATGTCTCTACGGCGAGTGCAGAGCCTTTTACCTCTTGTAACACCCACCCAATCTAGATCTGAGACCACAATACAACAACAACCAATGTATGGAGCGATAAAATATCACATAGGATGCAATGCAAAGCATACAAAGGATGATGCGATAAAGAGAGTAAATCAATAAACACCCAATAGAAAATAAAAATGAAGCTAGGATCGACTCTTGGACAGACCAACAATAGGTCAACTATCCTAGTGGAGTCGCAAGCTGAAACAACCGGGTGAACATCATCGATAGGAATATCAATGAAGTTGCCATCGAGCGTTTTTATCCCGAGAGGAAAACATCAAGTAAACACGAGAGGGAAAAATCACGGTCTTACGACCGAGAGATCGGGATAAGGGAGTATATTGCGCGAGGGAAGAGATTAGCATCCAGCACTGTAGTACTCTGGTATCCATACATTTTCTATCGAATAGGAGTGTTATATCTATCTATCGCTTAATCACTGAAATACAAGTGAAAGAAAGAAAATAAAGAAAAAACAGGGAAAAGAAGGAAGTTTTTACAAAGTTTTGCTCGATCGAGCCCCGTGACAAGATGCCTACGTATTCCCTCATGCAATGGGATAGTCAGAGCGTCGTAGTTCAGCTCACTTGTTTTGGTGGGTTGCAATTGCTTTTATGGGAAGTTCGATTTCGCGTCCTTACAATTTTAACTCGTGCTTGGTGTGACACCCATAAATAATTCGGTAATTAAATAATTATGATTTTTAATTATTAATTTAATTAACGATGTAATTTATTAATATATTGGATTTATTGGGTTTAATTATGGAATAAAGAATGGATTTATTAGAGGTGTGTTGAGTAAAGTGGGGTGTGAGGAGTAAAAGACTCTACTCACATTATTGAATTTATTTTATTTATGTTAAAAAGGAATAAAATAAGGAAAGAAAGAAAAGGAGTTATTTTGGAGAAAACAAAGATACGTGAAGTTGAGAAGAGGAAGAGGAAGGAAGAAAACCTAAAGTGTCAGAATTCGAAGAACTCACAAGGTAAGGGGTGATTTTGATTAGTTAATGCATATTATCGGTTTAGATATTCAATGGTATGATCATAGTATGTTAGGGAATCCCGGTTTAGAATGTTAGGGTTCCGTAGAATTATCCCTATTGTGTCGAATTATAGATTGAAAACAATTAGAGTGTCAGTTGATGAATAGGAATGATGGAATATTGTGGTTTGATGTGATAAATGATGCAAATTGATGTGTTTTAGTGTTTCCCATGTTGGAATTCGTATGGGTAAGTTTGGGTTTGATTGAGAATGAATGAATGTTGTCAAAAGAGCAGGAAATGGCTCTGCAACACGTGGGAACCGGTTCCCAGTGGGGAGGAACCGGGTTCCACTTTGAAAAATTTACAAAAACTTGAAAATTGCACACCGGTTCTTGTATGGGAGGAAGGGTTCCACGTTGATTTTCGAGAAAAACATAAATTTTCTTAGGGAACGGTTCCCTACGGAGGAACGGGTTCCCCATTTTCAGGGCGTGGTATTTTTGAAATGTGGAACGGTTACTCGAGGAGGAAGGGTTCCATGAAACTTTGGAAAATTTTTAAAACTTTGAAAATTCATAACTTTCAAACCGTCGTCCGTTTGGCGCGTTTTGGTTGTTTCTCAAATTTAATGCTCTATATGAAAAGATTTTCTAAAACTTGAAATTATTTTGGAAAGGAGTCAATTTGAAATAAATGATTATTGGTGACACATAATGATGTATATGTAGAGGACCTTGGTGATGGAGGTATTGATATTGTGTGGATGTAAAGCATGTTTATGCCAATGTTAATTGTATGCATGATTTGGTTGAAATATCATGTTGATTGGTTTGATTCGATTATGTTAGATTGATGTATACATAGACTAATTGATGTTGCATGCTAGTGATGTGCGTGCATATGCATTGTTTTGTGAAGTTAATTCCCATTGTGCGAATTTGACTTGGATTATAACCGATACCAGTGAGGATGGGTGGTTAGGCTGGATTCGTGTCCAGTGTTTATGGACGAATCGATGGTTCTTTATCCGGTTGATGATGGATCGGTGTTGGGTGACTTGGTCACGTGTTGGTACCACATGCATCGTTCGCATTTGTGTTTGCATGGAATTGTAACATGTTAGGATGTCTTCGGTGTTGCAATTCTTTTGTTGTCTATTGATTATGCATAATGACTTGTATGAATGTGGTTGTGTGTTGAATCGAACTTGTGCTAAGTGGGTGGAATAATATGCTTGTGATATATTATTGATTGAAAAGCTTATAATGTGTTTTAATTATGAGAAGTCTCACCCTTACTTTTCAATTTCAGATTAAAGTTAGCTGCTGAGGAGTTGGTGAGGATGGCTCTAGAGCTTAGTATTTAAGTCCGCGTGTCAGTGTCATGCTCGATTAGATTGTAACAACTGGGAGCGTTAGTTGAGGAATTAGATATTGTTCAATTGTCTCTTTAAATTTGTTGGGAATAATAATGATTGGATTATTCCGTTTTGGTTATGATATTTTTCCGCTGTGTAAGACATGGTCTTAATTGACTGAATCATCTGAATATTGATCCTCAGTGTAGCATGGCTACCGTTTATTTGGAGTTTCTTTTATTTATTAATTGTGGCATCCCTGTTCCGTGTTAACTCTGATAAATTATGACATTAACCGTTGATATAATTGATATTATTCGGGGTATTTTAGAAGGGTGTTACACTTGGCGTTCTGACTATAAGAAGTCTTATGCTCGACCGCTCACACACTTTATAATTTGTTTGGACTTGAAAAGGAACGCCCTTTTTGAAAAGGTGTTAAGCACAAAAAGCGCCCGTAGGCAAAAAAGGTTTGCAATGAGGTTGGTTGCTTTTACCTTTGAGAAAGGAGTTTTGAACCATTATTAAGTGTTTTGTTTTGCAAAAAGAAAAGAAAACAAGTTTTAGTATTATTACATGCAATGATGCAAAAGAAACTAGCAAAACTAAAGGAAACTAACTAGTTCTATCCTTAATGTTGTCATGAAAAGTTGGACCTAAGGTTGAGGATGTAAGGAATATCTACCTATTTTGACATACAAAGGATGTAAATCCTAATGTCTAGGATCGAGAGATATCATAACCGAGCGGTCATGAGTGAAGCTATCATAATATCCATCTTGGTTGTATAACCAAGGGATGCAAAAGGATTAAGTAAGCAATTGCTTTGGCAGAATCACATATACAATGCAATGCACAAACAAATTATCACACATGCGCAGGAAAAGAAGGTAGTCCCATGGCACGCAGCGGTAGCAGTATATCGGTCAAGCAGGAGCTAACCATTCAATTCACGTGAAAGGTATCACCACATGATATGAGATATCAAGTGTGAAGAGCAAATGAATGCGGGTATCAGAGCAACAAGTGCGAACCCTAGGAGAAAGCATGGAGAGTCAGAATAGGGGACTCTTGTCACTTTTATTATTGACTTGATAAAGGAAGCAACACGATTCGCATGTGCTAAGCTGACACAGACTAGAACTGTGCGAGGGTCGATTGCGAATCCTTTCCGCGTGCCCATCATAACATACAACACATGTAGATCTCATCAAAAGGTTCTTTTCTTGTTGGTGCCGCTTAGCGGTTTCCTAACCACTCTTGACTTATGCAAGCACAAAAGTAAATACCGACTGAGCGCCTCCCTATGCAGGAAGAGGACTTTAAACAACCCAAACACAAGTAGCAAAGCGAATTTCCCTAAGCGTGTCTTTAAATAAACTAGAGGGTTCTGAACATGCTTGACTATGGAAGCCCGTCATGCATCTCTAATCCTACTTTTCATGGTAAGGAAAGTGATAAAACCCTACTTCATGCTCTCTAGGAAAGCGATAAAAGAATGCAATAAAAAGGTATAGAGAATACCAAGCGGATAATAATCCGTAAAATAGCAAGCTAAGTAATACTCGAGAAAACTTAAATCTGCTGCCAAGCAATAAAAGCGGTGAAATGTCTGGAGGCATCAAAATATGGTCGAATGTGCTTTCGTACATCCGAAGCAAATAAACACTGGCGATTGCAATCCAAACAATACAAACAATGGAATGCGCGTTAAATGCGCAAAAGGTATCGAGATGTGCGTTCGTACACATTAAAAATAAGATAAACCTGCAAGAAATCACAATCCAGACAATAGGATGCGCGTTCGTACGCAAACAAGCATTAGAATGTGCGTTCGTACACATTCGAATCAAATGAAATTGCAAGAGAAGTGAAAACTAAACAAGCAGACAAAGGATGCGCGTTCGTACGCAAATAGGTATCAGAATGTGCGCTCGTACACATTCGAGACAAGATTCACCTGCAAGAAAGGTGAAAACCCAACAAACAGACAAAGGTTGCGCGTTCATACGCAAATAGGTATCAGAATATGCATTCGTACACATTCAAATCTAGATAAACCTGTCGAAAAGGTGAAAACCCAAGCAAGTAGAAAAATGGTGCGCGTTCGTATGCAAACAAGTATTAGATTGTGTGTTCGTACACATTCAAAACAATTGGATAACCTGCAAGAAAGGTGAAAACCCAAGCAAGCAGACAAATGGTGCGCGTTCGTACTCAAACAAGTATTAGAATGTGCATTCGCACACATTCAAAACGATTAGATAACCTGCAAGAAAGGTGTAAATCCAAACAAACAGACAATAGGATGCGCGTTCATACACAAATAAGCATAAGAATGTGCGTTCATACACATTCAAAACAATTGGAAAACTTGCAAGACGTACACTAAACAATGTACAATGGCAACGAAATGTGTGTCGACACATCCGCAACGAAGCACCTGCACTAAATTAATTATCCAAAAAGAAATTGGAGCAATAGAATGTAAGCTTGTATATCGAACACAAAAATTGGACCACAATGGTATCCAAACAAATTTTTCCGATCACACAATCAAGCGATAATTATATAATCGGAAACTACCTCAAGGTACCTTGCATAATCAATAAACATGTCAAAAATAACAAGGAAGATGCAAGAAAGAGTGGAAGAAAGCATAGGTGAAAGTATAATTGAAAATAAGGATTTTTGGAATTTTGAACTGGGTAACGGTTACCACCCTGGAGAACCCCTGGTTCCTCGATTTGCAGAAAAACAACAACTAAACACGTTTCTGGGTAACCCGTTACCCCTAGGAGAACCCTGGTTCCTCGATTTGCAAAAAACAATAACTAAACACGTTTCTAGGTAACCCGTTATCCCCCAGGGGAAGCTGGGTTCCCCAACTCTGCACAAGATAACATGAAACTTGGCTTTTGTTGAAACTTTGGAAAGCCGTAACTTTGGCTTCGGGTGTCCGTTTTGCGCATGGTTTATATAGTTGGAAAGCTTGAAAATAGTATAACATCCATAGAACGATACGGAAAGCCAATTGGCAAGTAATCAAGTGACAAATTCTCCTTGAAGGTGCGTATCGATGCGTGAATTTGCCATACGTTTTATAGACCTTGACATGTTATGTGAACCAATTTTTTTTGAATAAAAGGCGAAATTCACGTTTATTTCGCAACCATCTTAACAAGGAGAATTTGTGCACACATTATTGGGGAGAATTGTGCCTTAATATCAAAACTCGAAGGCTCAAACATTTTTACAAACACCTAAAATGCGCATATTTACACATAGTTTTTGAGCATGGATCAAGGCTTAAACCTAAGGTTAATCACATGCAATTTAAGGTTTCAAATCAACAAGTCAATGGCATCACCAATTAATCACTTGAATATGCCCTTTTCTCATGAAAATCAATTAATCAATAAGTGCTTGTTTCATCCAATGCCAAATTTCATCATGATGAACACATCAAATCAAAATTTCTCAATTAATCCACGATCTACATTCAATTCCTCAATCCAAACCTTGATTAATTTTCAATTCTATAAAAGTGCTTATTTCAAGAATTAATTAGGCAAAGTGCTTAAATCAAGAAATCTTCCGTCGAAGCGAAGAGGAGAGCGAGAAGAAGAGATCGCCGATACAAATTGAAGGAGATAATAAGAGAGAGAGAGAGAGCGAAAATCCTAGAGAGAAAAGGAGAAAATTATTCACTTTGATACCTTGAATGTTGTTGAATGTTCTTGAATCCTCTTGAAAACTTGAAGAAAAACTTGATTTGATCTTTGAGAATTGAGAGATAATAGAAGAGTCTATTTTGGTGAAATTTTAACAATGAATCTCCTCCACAACTTTGTGAGAGGCAAAATATATTTATAGGTGAGAATGATGGGCTTAGGGTGCCTTGGATCCATAATTAGGCCCAAATCGCGATTATCCGATTATTTTTGTCTATAGCCCAAAACAGACCAAATCAAATGCGAAATTTGAAGTCGGACTCTAAATGAAAAATGTCAAAGCGTAAAATTGCTTGCGTTAGTAAAACATTGACTCAATCAGACGACCGTCGAGGTGATATGGATTTTGAAGTTTTAGCATACTTTTACGGCGTCGACACGTGCACATTTTTATTGCGCTCGGAGAAATTTCCTTGAGCGAGGGTTTCGATAAAAATCCGAACACTTAGTCTTCTTAGCAAGCGAATCCAATGGAATTTGTGAACTTTTGCCTGGTCCCACCTTATTTCAATAAAAATCCAGCGAGATATGATTTTTCGAACATTGCGTATTAGATGAAAATGCCGGTTCGTCTCAAAATCAATTCGAATAATAAAACACTACTCTTAATTGGTAAGGAATTGGCTCGGACTTGTGAATGAAAGTCAGAGAGGACTTCAATACGGAATGTTAGACACTGGACCCACTCAGTTTCAATATTTCATCCAGGAGTTATGACCTTTTTAGCGCACCGAGAACACGGTTCAGCACTAAAATTCAGTTTATTCCACTTGAAAGATCAATTTCTTTGTAGATCTTCTTCACACAATTAACTTCCGACTTGTGAATGAAAGTTGTATATAATATTGAGAGGGACTTTCCAGTCAAAAATCATCATAAAATACCGAGACGAGTTTAGAGGTATGCCTTGGAGCACCGAAACACACAAAAACCCAAAATTCACTTTATTGAAAATGAACAATAATGTATTTTTCTTGTGGCTTGACCTCCGATCCGAGCAGATGGCGGAGAACATATTGATATGATTACAATTCCTATGGAACGAAGCCAAAATAAATTTATGACCAGAAAAGCATGCCTCAAGCATACGATTCAAAAAATATTAATATTGGTCCCAAAATGATCTAAGATGGCCGAAACACACTATTTCTTCCACAATTTAAGGTGTTCAGGACCTTATAACCACATGATCAATGATATGCATGTATATTCATGTATGTTTATGATAATGCAACTATTCTCATAAACGTTAAAATAAAGAGGGTAAATTTTGGGGTACAACAAGCGCCGTATTTAATCGACCTTTAACCTAGGCGAGTGCGCATCACGCCTTCCAGCGACAAGGTAGAAGGTGATTGAATAGAAATATGAACTCGATTTACACTATGAATTCAAAAGCGTATCAACACGGATAAATGCGAACTTGGTGTCGAACCAAAAGGCGAAAGGACTTTCGACTCCAGTTTCCGGAGAAGAGGAAATAGGCTGAGGGCGACTGACCTAAACATGTTTTCCGTGTGAATAGAAACACAACAAGCGAAGACCGAAGCGATGAGCGGACTCCAAAGAATATATGAAGATGTTGTGTCGGGGCAGTGAAACACAACAAAAACACACAAAATAAGCGATGAATTCGTGAAGAGGAACAAGTGTAATACTTGCTCGATAGGCACGGTGAAAACGACCCAAAAGAATTGACCTCGACCCAATTCATTGCATTATGCCGAGGAAGTGAACATGCTAGTGGATCGCGTTATGCGGAGAATGACTAACATGTCACGAGTAAAGACTTGGAGCGTTGACTAGACTAACCGCATTATGCGGGGAGCGACTAGAGCAGTTTAGCGGAGTAAAGACTAGAAATGCCGATTAGACTTTACAAACTCAGAAACGTTGTACTCTAAGGAGAGAAACAAATGTGATACTTGTTTCTAATAGGTATAGGGGCGACCTGACCTAGGGGTATTGTACCAGGAAACGGCTGGTAGTGCAACAAAAGCGAAGGGAAGCATGACGGACTTCACATATAGTCTGAGGGCGACTACACTACGTGTATATGAATGAGTTTGATACTCAAACCTGTTCAAGAATTGGTAGCGACCCAACTCTTGTGCAAATGGATTTTCTCAAAATAAGCGTTGTATTACGGGGAGAAAATAAGTGTCGGGATTTCATTCAAGCAGCCGCAGAGGACGACTGACCTAAACATGTTGTACCGAGGAGCGTCGGTAGTGCAACAATAAGGAAGATAATAGACATATTACACCAGGGAACGACCAGAACACAACAATAAGGAAGACTGGAAATGTTGGCCGGACTTCATGGGGGAAATGGCACATCAAGGGAATTCATCCGCGTTGGAATTTTCACACACGGACACATCAAAGGATTACGGGGTATCATTAGGGAGAAACGTTATTGTTCCTGGCTTATAATTCCATATAATGTATGAACTTTCTATGGGATAATGCAATGCGATGATGCATGTCTGCAAAAGATAAAAATGAGTAACCGGTGACCACAAGTCAAATCACGATCAGGCTCAAATTGTAAGCTTCACTAGGGGAAGAACACATAAGTGTATTGTCGAATTAGGAATACCACCATTGATTCGGCAATCACTGGGGAATAACAAACTCTATGGGGATATGATTTCCTGGGGAAGTTTACCACTGCATAACGAATACACTAGAGAAATGACCTCCTAGGGAAATCAATCACTGCATAATGACCAACTGGGGAATTATTTGCTAAACAAAAATTAACTAGGGAATGATCAGAGACACTCGAAGAAGAGCTTCCACAGTTACATCCGTCAAGAATATCAGATCCACAACATGGCTTCAGCTGAGGATGAAAATAACTGTTCTCACATAAATCTGCTGGAAAGAGTATAATGCGGACTTTGTCATGCGACAACTCCATCGGGGATTCCCATTCACATGCTTCAACTAGGGAATGAAACGAGATACAAATTCATCGGGGATATCAAGAGTGGTCCATTCCTAACTCGACTGGGGGCATAATTAGAACAAATTGTTGCTCATACACTGGGGATAAAGAGAAATCCCAATGATGGGTCAATTGGCAAACCGACTTGCCGAGGAATATGAATCCGCCATTATAAACGTGCGAAAACCTCCTGGGTATGCACTTCATGGGGAACTTTGTTGAAGAAGTATCATTCATTAATAACTCACTAGGGATAAACATCCTTTGCCAATGGTTCAAGCAGCTGTCTTCACGAGGAATAAAGGCTAGAGCCTTCTATTAGATCAAATTTGAAATCAACGGACAATCAACGAAATTTTGCATGGAATAGGCATCAACAACTTGCGTTAGGGATTCATGCCTTTGCTCGATGATACTCTACCAATGACCTTAGGATCTGCTTCTCTTCAAAAGATAACTTCCGTTGGGGAATTCCCGTCAGAGTTCACTGGAAATGAGATACAAGAATCTTCTATCAGGGATGATTTGAAAATTCAACAGATTAGCGTTGGGGAGTTTCATCAGGGATACCATGTTGATGTTAATCTTTGAATCTGACCCTTTAGGAAAGTAAAGCTTCACTTGGGATGCCTCATAAGTGCTTACTGGGGAGGAGCATAAAGAGGGTAAAATTATACAAACGAACTCGGGAATTCCGCTCATGAGAACACTTGTATTGAAGCAACCCCACCAGGGACGATGAAGAGAGGACACCCATAAAAGAGCTACTCACGAGATGAGAGAAACCAATGATCCTTGACACGATGCGCTTGTTGATAAGCAACCCGCGGATCTAAGCGAGATAACTCGACAAAGAGGAAGAATGACACTTCCAAAAATAGACCCTCGGCACGAAGCGCTTGTTGATAAGAAACTTCGCAGATCTAAGTGATGAGAACCCTATATGCCCAAACAATTTGGACACAGGAAGATCTTTGGCACAAAGCGACTTGTAAATAAGTGACTGCAGATCAAAGGAAGACAATGACAATGGTGGATCCGCGAGAAGAGGACGTCGGGAGAAGGCGAACTTCAAAAATAGATCTTTGCACGAAGAGCTCGTTAACCAGAGATCTAAACAATAAGAAGACACCTGACAACGGTGACCTCACATGGGAAGAGGACGTCAGGCAAAGACGAACTCAATGGGGGAAAGAAACATCTATACAAAGATGAACTTACAATTGAATGTTGAAAAACACAAGAAAGGCGGAGTTCAAATTGGGGTTTTGAAATTAAAATGCTTTTGACACAATTATTTTTATCCTGGTTCGGTTGAACTCAAACTACTCGATCTACCGTCAAGGTGATTTGCCTATCTCAATGAGGTCTTAATTCACTAATCAGAACTTGATTATAACTCACTAAGACAACTGTCTTAGTCTTCTCAAGATCAACCCCAACTTGGTTTCTCAATGAATTTCAACTTTACAATCAATTACAAAACTGTGTGTATTACGATGCTTCTAAAAAGCTATATCACAATTGTGAATTTTACACAATATTTCAAGCACTTATGAACTAGAGAATATGAATGATTTCTTTTCAGATTTTTTCTTTTTGTTGTATGCGCGGAAGTTCTTCTTATTCTCTTCATGGATGGATCTTTATATTGGCGTCAAGAGAACTTATCCGTTGGAGACATATAATCTATATATGGAATGATGATATTTGGACTTAATTGTTCTTTCCATAAAAACGAGATCCTGTTGGAATTCAGCCGTTGCTTCAAATCTTTATGTAATAAATGGTAACACATCAGAACAAAGCGGCCAAAATATAGGTATCAGAGTTTGTAGAGCATCATGGTGCTTGCATAAGTTTGACTTGAATCCTTGATGTCTTGATCAGAAGATGATCTAGCAGAGCTTTAAGGTTGTTAGATCACCGGACAAGGTTTTAATCAGAGTTTGGTGCACCTTTGCTTTTAGAAGTTCATCGAACTTCTCTTTAGAACGTGAAATTAAACTTGGATCATGAATGAATCTTATGACATATACCCATTGTATCGGAACTTGTGTTGATTCACAATATTACGACATATATCCATTGTATCGAACTTACGTATCCATTGTATCGAACACGTATTGATTCACAATTTTCTTCTACTATCAGAACCATAACTTGTTCTTCTTTTCCTTTCAAGGTCAGAACTTCATCTGCATACTTTATTAAACAAAATTAGGAGCCAACAATATTTCATACAAAATATTTATTTATCAGGATCAGAACATAATTGTCATCAACAATACTTGTTATCATCAAAACTTCTAAGATAGGTGTAGAACCAAACTATGTTCTAACAATCTCCCCCTTTTTGATGATGACAAAACATAAATATTTTGGCAAAGAGAGGTCTCCCCCTGAATTTAATATTCATATAAATTTAGAGACAATTTACTTCCCTGATGAGTTTCGTCCAGAGTATGATGAAGGTTCCAAGTTGATTTCTAGAATTGATATTTCCTGTTTTAAGATTTAGACAAAAATGAAATCAAAGATGATATCAGAATGTTCGAGACTTAGTCTATCAGTAACTATGATTTTCAAAATATCTAACTTCTCCCCTTTTTTGTCATAAATCAAAAAGAAAATAATATAAAAATAATAAGGCAAAACAAATGATAATTGAAGGTTGAAAGCGAATTAAAGGTTGAAAAATAGAAGATAATTGTATGAAGGGAGCAAAGCGAGTCAGAGAAAATGAAAATTTCTGAATGAGAATAGAAGAAGAAAAATTTGAAAAGGTTTTCAAAAGAGAGAGAGAGAGAGAGAGAGAGAGAGAGAGAGAGAGAGAAGTGAAAATGATTTGAAAACTATGGTCTTGAAATTTTTTTGAAGGCTGAGTATATACAATTTTTTTCTTGAAAACATGCAATTAATTTGTTATAGTGCAAAGAAAAACAATGATGATTAAGAAACATAATGATTTCTGACAAGAGAGATGACGAGAAAATATAGTGAACAGTTACCAATGTGACCAGTGCCTCAATGTAGCAACTCAAGTGTTTCACTCTATCAGAATTTATACATGTGTTCATATTCTGAGAGTGGCTTTAACGATTAAGATTGACAGGTGTTGTTCTAGTGAACAACATGCTTCTATCTCATCTTTCAGATCTTCTGATAGATTATAATTCATTTACCCTTCTCACTTCTGAAGGACAATTGATCAGAGGTTCACAAAAAATAGTATTCTAAGAGTTGAACATATAAAATTAAATTTTCATTACGGGATAATTCCATCTTGAGATGTTTCGAGAATGAAATTGAACCTATCTTCACAAGGGGTTTTGTAAATATATCATCCCATTTATGGTCTGTATCAATAAATTTTAAGGAAAGAATCCCCTTATGAATATAGTCCCTAATGAAATGATGTTTAATTTCTATGCACTTAGCTCTAAAATGTAAAATAGGATTTTTAGATAAGCAAATAGTAGAAGTGTTATCACAGAGGATATGATTTAGGGTTTAGGGTTAGGGTTTAGGAAGTGTTATCATTGAGGATAGGAATGTTACTCTCGAATATCGATAGTCCTCAAGTGAATTTTCATCCGAGCATTTGAGTCGCATCCAGTGCAACTATATATTACTTACGCAATTGATAGTGCAATAGTGGATTGTCTTTTCTTGGACCAAGATATCGATTTTCTCGGCTGGCAGCTTCGAGTGTTTTTCCTTTCTATTCTATCTCCAGTAAAGTCAGTGTCACAATATCCTACAAGTTTGTATTCTCTGGATTTTCTGTAACACAGACCAAGATTAATAGTACCTTTCAGATACTTGAGAATTCACTTAACAACGGTTAAGTGAGTTTCTCTAGGATCTGATTGGAATCTAGCACAGAGACAAACACTGTATAAATATCATGTCTTAAGCGGTTAAATATAAGAGAGCCAATCATACCTCTGTAGATCTTCTGATCTACTTTCTTACTTACCTCTTCCTTCTCCACGATACACGTGGGATACATAGAGGTTTTAGCAGGTTTGTTATCTGACATGTCAAATTTATTCAGAAGTTCTTTAACATACTTACTGCGATGTATGTAAGTTGCTTCTGAGGTCTGATTTATTTGAATTCCCAGAAAGAATTTGAGTTCGCCCATGAGACTCATTTTAACTGGCTGCATAGACTTAGCAAATTCTCTACCAAGGGAGGATTTAGTAGAACAAAAAATTATGTCATCAACATAAATTTGACATATCAAAATATCATTTTTAAATATATTACAGAATAAGGTTGTGTCCACTTTCCCTATGGTAAAATCTTTTTCTAATAGAAAATTACTTAGTCTTTCATACCAAGCTCTAGGAGCTTGTTTAAGACCATATAAAGATTTTTTGAGCTTATAAACAAATTATAGATGTTTTGAGTTTTCAAAGCCAGGGGGTTGATAGACATATACTTCTTCATCAATGTAACCATTTATAAATGTACTTTTTACATCCATCTGATAAAGTGTGATATTATGATTAACAACATATGAAATTAAAAGTTTGATGGATTCTAACTTGGCGACTGGAGCAAAGGTTTCTGTATAGTCTATCCCTTTTTGCTGACTATAACCTTGTGCAGTCTAGATTTGTTTCTGACTACTTCTCCTTGTTCACTCAGCTTGTTTTTGAAGACCCATTTGGTTCCAATAATGTTGAAACCTTTTGGTTTGGGCACAAGATCCTCGTCATTTACGGTGAATTGATTTAGTTCTTCTTGCATTGCAATGATCCAATTATTATCTTGAAGAGCTTCATCTATAGAAGTTGGTTCGATCAAGGACACAAAACCCATGAGAGATCCTTCAGAACTTATAAATGTAGATCTGGTTCTGATTGGATCGTCTTTCTTTCCCAGAATCATCTCTTCAGGATGAGCTAAGCTGCTTCTGGATGGCTTTTTCTGGGTGGGTTCTTCATAAGCTTCTTTTGTGGCTTCTTCATAACTTCTGTCTTTGTCAGGACTATCTTCTGATCCTATAAATTGAACTTCTATATCTACAAGAGAATCTTTTTGCTTTGACTTTTGAGGGCCAATCTTATCATCAAATATGATATTAATAGATTCTTCTGTACGTGTTTCGATGTTATATACTCGGTAGCCTTTTGAGCATTCAAAATATCCTAACATTAAACAATTTTGTGCTTTAGAATCAAATTTATTCATAAAATCTTTGGTATTCAGAATAAAACAAGTACATCCAAAAGGATGGAAATAAGAAATGTTGGGCTTCTTCTTCCACAATTCATAAGGAGTCTTTTCTAGAATAGGTCTTATAGAGATTTTATTCGGATATAACACGCTGTGTTCCTTGCTTTTGCCCATAAATGTTTAGCAATGTTAGTCTCATTGATCATGGTTCTAGCCATTTCTTGTAGAGTTCTGTTTTTCTGTTCCACAACTCCATTTTGTTGTGGAGTTCTAGGACAAGAAAAATCATGAGAAATACCATTTTTATTAATTTTTTCAAAGTATTTGTTTTCAAATTCACCACCATGATCATTTACATCTTTTACTATTCTAAACTCTTTTCATTCGAACTACATTACTGAAGTTAGCAAACACGAGAATGTGACTCATCCTTGTGTCTTAATAACTTTACCCATGCCCATATGCTATAGTCATCTCGATCACCAACCCTTCTTGCCAGCGATGGATGCAATGTTCCTGGTCCAAACGGATCAATATGCGAGAAGTTCTAATGGCCTAGAGGTAGAAACAACATTTCTTGATTTAAAGGAGGTTTTGAAAATTTTCCTTTTGACATGCTTCACAGAGCATCGAAATTTCAATTAGGAAGTCCTCTAACTAGATTGAGTTTGTTAATTTGAGATATTATTCTCATACTAACATGTCCCAATAAATGCATGCGAGCCCATTTCTCATTGTTCAACGACATAAGACATTTAACATTTTGACTTTTAAGTTCGAGAAAGTTTGATTTTATAAATGTTGTTTTCCTTTTACCATTAAAGAGGATTGTTCCATCTTTCTGACTAACAACTTTACAAGACTTTTGATTAAAGATAATATCATAATTGTTATCACTTAATTGACTTATGGTTAACATATTATGCATTAATCCATCTACTAACAGAACATTTGTAATATAGGGTAAAGAACCGTTACCTATAGTTCCAAAGCGAATGATTTTACCCTTTTGGTTGCCTCAGAAACCTACGTAACTTCCGCTTTAAGTTCCATATTTTGAACATATGCTTTCTTCCGTCATGTGTCTAGAGCATCCGAGTCCGATTACAAAGGTGGTGTTTCAACTTTGTTGTCAAAGACATCTGCAACATATACTATTTTGTCCTTAGGTACCCATATCTTTTTAGGTCCTTTTTGGTTAGAGTTTCTAAAGTTCTGTTTGAACTTAGGTTTACAATAAGATTTTGCATAATATGATTCACTATTATATTTTATGTTATGTGGGTGACCATAAGTGAAGTGAGATTTGGAGGTGTGTATTTAATGACCATATCATCTACTTGAATATGGTTTCTAATTTTAGGAGGCACATCCTAAACCTTTTCTTCTGTTTCTCTGACTTTATAGATCATTGAAGCCATTTTTCTTATGCCTATGCTTTTAGCAAGAAACTCTTGAAAACCAATATCATATTCTTTCACAATATTATCAGTATTACTCAGAACTTCTGAAACAAATTTTTCTTGAGCTTTTTGTAGATTTTATTTAAAGACAGAGTTTTCAATTTTTATTTCTGAAATGATTTCCTTAAGCTCAGAATTTTATGTTTCAAGTTTCTTAGTATCTTGAATATGATACAAGATTACATTTTAGATTCTTGTATTTGATTTGAAGCTTCTGATAGTTTTCAAGTATTTCAGATAAGCTTTCTGCTAATTCAGCTTTAGAAAAATTAACAGCAAAATTTGGAAATACCTCTTCAGTATCAGAATCAGATTTAGAGGATTCTGAGATGTCATCTATGTTGGCCATTAAAGCTATGTTGGCTATTTCATCTTCTGAGTCTGACGAAGCTTCAGAAGAATCTGAATCATCCCATGTTGCCATAAGACTTTTCTTCTTTTCTTTGTCAAACCTCTTATTTGGCTTCTCTTTCTAAAGTTTAGGACAATTAATTTTATAGTGACCAGGTTCCTTACATTCATAGCAGACAACTTCTTTGCTTCTTGACTTTTTGTGTCTAGAGGATGAATCAGAGATGTTGCTAGATCTTATGGGATTTTTGAACTTCCTCTGTCTATTCTTCCAGAGTTGTTGAACTATTACGGAGGCGAGAGATAGCTCATCTTCTTTTAATGATCCTCTAGATATTTCTTCTTCACAAAAGCATTAGAATCATATTTTTTGTTAGATTTAAGAGCAATAGACTTACCTTTCTTACGGGGCTCATCTTCTTCTAATTCTATCTCCTGACTTCTTAATGAGCTGATGAGTTTTTCCCGAGAGATTTTGTTGAGATCTTTTGCAAGCTTGAGACCTGTCACCATAGGTCTCCATTTCTTGGGAATACTTGGATGACTTTATTTACATGATCGACAATAGAGTATCCTTTATCGAACTTTTAAACCGACTACCATAATTTGAAACCTTGAGAACATTTCTTCAGGGTTCATCTTCTTCCATTTTGAATGCTTCATACTTTTGAATGAGAGCAAGGGCTTTTGTTTCTTTGACCTATGTGTTGCCTTCACGCGTCATTCTTAAGGAGTCGAAGATGTTCTTAGTTGAGTCTCATTTACGATCTTCTCATACTCAGTGTATGATATAACACTTAGAAGGATGGTTCTGGCTCTGTGGTGATTTTTGAATTCCTTCTTCTGTTAATCTGACATTTTCTTCCTTTCAATCTTCTGACCATTTGCGTTAATAGGATGAGTATAGACATCTATTACCGTGTCCCAGATATCAAAGTCATGAGCCAAAAAGAAACTTTCAATTATGTCCTTCCAGTAATCAAAGTTTTCTCCATCAAACATTGAGGGTCTGCCATTGATTCTGTCTCTGTCATCATAGTGATCATTGTTGTTCTTAACATGTTCTGCCTTAGTGTTTTTCAAGATGGATCTATTATCAGACAGGGTTAAGTGTTAGCACCCAAAACCAGGTGCTCTGATGCCAATTTAAGGTTGAAAAACACAAGAAAGGGGGTTTTGAATTGGGGTTTTGAAATTAAAATGATTTTGACACAATTATGTTTATCCTTGTTTGTTTGAACTCAAACTACTCTAGTCCACCCGTCAAGGTGATTTGCCTATCTCAATGAGGTCTTAATTCATTAATCAGAACTTGATTATAACTCACTAAGACAACTGTCTTAGTCTTCTCAAGATCAACCACAACTTGGTTTCTCAATGAATTTCAACTTTACAATCAATTACAAAAGCTGTGTGTTTCGATGCTTCTAAAAGCTATATCACAATTGTGAATTTTACACAATATTTCAAGCACTTATGAACTAGAGAATATGAATGATTTCTTTTGATTTTTTTTTTTTGTTATGCGTGAAGTTCTTCTTATTCTCTTCATGGATGGATCTTTATATAGACGTCAAGAGAACTTATATGTTGGAGACATATAATCTATATATGGAATGATGATATTTGGACTTAATTGTCCTTTCCATAAAAATGAGATCCTGTTGGAATTCAGCCGTTGCTTCAAATCTTTATGTAATAAATGGTAACACATCAGAACCAAGCAGCCAAAACATAGGTATCAGAGTTTGTAGAGCATCATGGTGATTTCAGAAGTTTGACTTGAATCCTTGATGTCTTGATCAAAAGATGATGTAGCAGAGCTTTAAGGTTGTTAGATCAGCGGACAAGGTTTTAATCAAAGTTTGGTGCAGCCTTTGGTGCTTTTAGAATTTCATCAGAACTTCTTTTTAGAATGTGAAATTAAACTTCGGATCATGAATGAATCTTGACATATACCCATTGTATCATAACTTGTATCCATTGTATCGAACTTACGTATTGATTCACAATCTTGACATATATCCATTGGATCAAAACTTTTGTATCCATTGTATCAGAACTTTTGTATTGATTCACAATTTTCTTCTACTATCAAGACCATAACTTGTTCTTCTTTTCCTTTCAAGGTCAGAACTTCATCTGCATACTTTATTAAACAAAATTAGGAGACAACAATATTTATTACAAAATATTTATTTATCGATTCGAACATAATTGTCATCAACAATACTTGTTATCATAAAAACTTCTAAGATAGGTGTAGAACTAAACTATGTTCTAACAACAATGGTGGGAGACACCAATCAGAGGGGCTCTAACAAATGTTGCCGAGATGTTGGAATTTTAGAAAGTGATTGCAAAAGTAAAAGAACTATAATATCCCTCAGGCCAAAGGCGGTATAATTCTTCAAGAGTGGGAAGTATATGAATTACAACACACCAAGTATGGATACTCAAATACTTGAAAAGGTGATACAAACACGGTAAGATAGCGATGACTTGCGTAAGCAAGGAAAATGTCGACTTAGGGAAAAGAAATATCTGTACTAAGATTAACTTACAAGGGAAGAGACCGATCGGAGGGACTCTATCAAAGATTGCCAAGACAACAGACTTTAAGAAGGTGCTTGCAAAAGAAAAAGAACTATAATATCCCTCGGGCCAAGGCGGGGTATAATTCTTCAAGAGTGGAAAATATACGAATTACCACACACAAGTATGGATACTCAAATACTTGAAAAGGTGAAACAAACACGGGTAAGATAACGGCGACTTGCATAAGCAAAGAAAACACATGACTTATTGGGAAAAAGAAACATTAGTGCGTCAAAACATGAATCATTGGGAACAAATCAACCCATCGGGCTTTTAGGAGACAAATTATGCTTTGGAACCGAGACTCCTTTGGGAGGAACTTGGATTAAGAGACACTTTTTGAGGAAAATGGATCCCGTCTGATAAAGAATCAAGTACATGCAAACTTTCAACCATAACAATATCTCCAAACACAAAATGAATTACGAGAGAGACAACTTGCCTCTGCATCTTGATTCGAAGAGACTCTCCTATGGTCATGATTCTACGAGATTGGTGGTCAACCTTGGCACAACTACCCGATTTAACTAAACTTTGAGGATATAATCCCGACATGAATTCAGTTACTCATCACCTAAGAGATTATTCAAATCTCGTAACTTCTCAGTTGGCTTAGCTCTTACTCGACATAGTATTCACACGATTCTTCCTTTCATGGCAATCGGTTCGACACCTATTTTTGCTCAATCGAGCACTACCATTGAATAAGCCGCCTACGCGATGGAGAGTCGTCAAATAATTCCTCACCACATGTTCATAAGGGAATGATAAATTAATAGAGTCTTTGGATGAAAACATCTTCTCAATGTAATTAACCTACATCCGATATTAGGTTAGCACAGTGCTTCTCGACTTGGAGTGCTTCGTTCTCAAGCAGGAACTTGAAGTGATTGGTCCCTTTGAACCAGCTGGAAGTAATACACCTTGCTTTCGATAGAGATTTACGGGCAATCAAAACTCCCACACAATTTGTTTGCATATAATCTTTTACTAACAGATCACTAGGCGGCATGCCTCAGTTAAGATGTTTCCTTCAAAAGGCCATTTAACGAGTCTCGAGTAATTTTCCCCTCGGGACAATCAAGATGTTCATCGATGCTCATTATGCAAGCTTCCTTGATGTTTAAGCACCTGTTCATATGCACATAATGTTTTATCCTAAGAATGATAATTCTAATGCAAATCCTATGCTTGTCTTGAAATAGAAGCTTTTATTGAAAAGATGTCATACCATCGCATTTTATGTGAAAAAGATAACAAAAGATGGAGTGATACCAACTCAATATTTTAGCAAGCCTCCTAGGAGTCAAGTTACAGTCGCTCGTTACGGTTTAGCTTTCGAATTAACCACCTTGATTGGACTTTTCAAGGTTGTATCGTTGCACGGTTCATAGTTTTAAGAAAAAAGGATTTTTAGGCTCAAAATATTTGGTTCCCACTCCATTCATGATGTTCTCCAACCCTAAGTTGATTAACTCAATACGAGCAATCATTTCTCACAAGAGGAATTTGATGGTTGAGAAACCACCACATTTTCTTGAACACGAACTTTGACTTTTACGGAGGAAGAGGTTTCTCGGACACGACAGTCACTCACCTTTTGCTTTGGGTGTATGATCACAAGACTTTGTTCTCCGAGGATCTTATTCGATTATCCTCGCCTTTTGACTTTCAATTTTCTATCCCAACATTTTCCCTTTATCTTTTTTTGCCTAAGCGACTTATTACCAAGTTCGACTTAGCGGACTTTTGTCATCATTTTTATCCCCACCTTTTAAACAAGTCGTGTGATCTAAAGACTTTGATTGATTGGAAGTGACTATGAATGTCAAGGTCCTTTCTGTTTCTCAACTTTTGGAGGATAACCATTGTTGTATCCTTTGATGCACACTCTTGATGAGTTTTGAATGCTCGATCAAATTAAATGAACACTACCACCCAGGTTAAAAATGAGGTTTTTACGAGCGAAAAGAAACTCATGCTTCAAGGCACAAAGGGGTTGGAGGTCTAACTCCCTTATATCTCAGTGTTTGGGGATTTAAAACAAGGCTGTACATCGTCATCAAGGTTTTTATCCAAAATCAATACCGTTTGAGATTCTCGGTATATTATTCGTCACCCTCCCTCCATAGGTTTCGCTTTATTAACAAGAGTTATGTATAAAAAAAAAAGAAAAACAATTAAGAGTGAATACAAATGGATTAATTCAAGACAAAGCATATTCAATGCATTACAATTAATATTCACAAGATTAAAAAGTTTTGCATACAAGAAAGTATACAAATGAGAATGCAAATGAAATTTGATATTGCCATGTTGAGGAGATTTGACTCCGTATGGACTTGTTGCTTCAGACGATGCACTTTGTAGTATGGACATCACTGAGGCATAAATTCCCCTTTAACCTGATGTGAACACACCAATTTCTGAATTGATCAAGTCTTGGACTTTGTTTCAGGCTGACGTACTATTTTCAACTGAATGGCCAGGTGCCCCTGCATGGTAATCACACTGACATCAAAATCCAGTCCCTCATAATGAAGAGATGAATGATCCATCCGCTTGGTTTCCTTCGATGAAAACTTTGAGAAAGAGAGAACAATGGTTTAGAGTTATAAGCGCTGCCCAAAATCTTTTATGATTCCCTTGGCTCACGATAGTCGATTGATCATAAGGTTGATAATCATCTTGATTAGTCATCGATTATCAAGACCTAGAATAGCGACAATTGTTGGAAGTGATCTTACGGACACATTGGGCATGCATGAGATTCATGAGATACTCTTTGAGAATGGATAATCGGACCTTTTTGGGTATGGGTGAGATTTAACTCTAGGTTCACCACATTTGGACTAACCACATATTGAGAGTCCGGATATTGTCCTTTGACGCTTTTCAGATTCTGATAGAAGTGCAGAAGTGCCCCTGAATGATATTCACATGCAATTCTCTCGAAAGATGGGATGAACACTTTACCAAGCGAACTTGTACACTGAATTACCAAGCATCATCTGCTTCTTGGAAGAGACATCCAATTGGGGAGAGAATAGTCTTGAAGCAATCTTCCAAACCTGAATTGGACTTTTGGCAAAGATGTTAGACGAGAGGTGGACTTTGAATTTCAAACTCTTGCAATCTTCCATATCACGACCAAGTGCCCCAGAATGAGAGACACGTCTAGAATTTGCACCAAAACCAGGAAATAGATTTGTTGGTGGATGTCATACCCCAATTTTTGACCTAAGATACCATCTCATATCATTCACATATGCATCATTGTATCACTAACAATTTCATGACAAGATAGATCGCGTGTGTGCTCCTTGAGCCAAATTAGGGTTTTGATAAAAAATCTTTCATCTGTTCAAGATATAATAAATTAGGGTTTGAGTCTTAACTCACTTCTAATGACCTATCTTCATAAATCATCAACATTTGATCTTCAAATCCCCATCATTTCCTCAAGATCTATCTTGAATCGACCAATTAGTGTTTTGATCGAGGATGGTGTATCATTGACTTTCGATTAATGAATGACCTAATTTCTTGGAGAATGATCTCAAAATCACCAATGCAATATCTTGACCTAATTTATTGGTCCAAAACATTTCAAAATCCATGATTGATCATCAGAGAAATTCTGAATCATCCGACAAAAAGTTAACTGTTCAAATCAGTCAAACTTTTACTTTTGGTCAAATTTTTGAAATTCAAATTTTTTCAATCATCAAAGTATTTCAAATATTCCATCATGATCATAAAAAAACAAAATATGTGAAAAAGTCAACAAAAAGTCAAAACTTGAAAATTTTCTAACACTTAGAAATTTTTTCAAGTGTTTTTAACACTTTTTTAACCATTTCCACGACTATTTTTCACCTAGATCCATTTTGATTCAAGAAAAACTCAAAACATGAAAGTTTTAGATATTATTTCAAGCTTTCCAAAATTCCCAAGAACTTGCAAAAACATTTTGTTTATCTAGGGTTTTGAAATTGAAACTTAGAGGTCCGTAACCATAATTTTCAAGCCATTTCTCAAAGTTTTTCAAAACTTTTTTGCAATTCCCCTTATAGAAGCCTTGTCACCATAAGAGATAGGTTTTGATTAAAAAAAATGATGGCAATGATTGGAAGAGGATAGAATCGCTCGAGTTTTTTAACCATGGTTAAGAAAGATTCCATGTGCATTTAATGAAGATTCCTTTCTTATGCCTTAAGCTCCAACTTGCAAACTCTTTCAATCCTATCCTTGCATTGCTCTTAAGACCTCTTGGACTATAAATAGAAGTCATTTCTCACTTCTAAATCACACCAAAACATTCATAAACTTGCTTTCTCACTTCTTTCTTCATTTGCAAGTTTCTAAGTTTTCAAAGAGGTTAGAATTCCAACTTCCAAATCTTGAAAGTTCTAACCTAAGGTGTCATCTAAACATCTTCTCAACATAATTTAGAAGTTTTTCATCACTTTAAACCATCATAAAAACAACCAAGAGTCAGTTTTCTCAAGCAAACTCCATTTGTGCAGGTTTTGAGCCTTAACTTGTAAAATCAAAATCCACTAGTGCGTTTCCTCTTTTAATCATTCAAACACCTTGGTACATCATATAGAAGTGATCCAAACCATCCATACACTTTTGTAACAAATCCATCACCATCCTCCATCAATAAATCGAAACGCACCTTGAGTCGGGCGGGAGGATTCAACAACTTTCGAGTAAGCTAGGAGTTGGAACACACTCAAGAAGGATCAAGGAAGCGATATCACAAATTTGCATCGGGAAGAACTTATATGAGTTACGTAAATTTTCTTCAAGAGGTAAGTATTTCAAAATATGATTCTCTTATTCAAGCATCTTTAACATCATTTTAACATTTAGAAATGTAGATGTCAGTTACTCAAGTGTGAATCCTCAACTTCACTTAAAATCAATCGTGCCCATAGATTAGTTGAACTTTTAGGTTAGGGTTCATTTGGTACTTTCTAGAAATTCTCTTTGATCTTTGAGACTTAGCTTTAATAAGTTAAATGGATGAAATCGTGATGAAATTCGAGCAATATAGCTTTTACATTTTTCAATTTGGTAAAGAATCAAAGAAATTCGAATTAACCATGGAGGTTGTCTTGAGGAAGAAGGCGATGGTGCCACATCCATTTTCAAAAGCGCGTTTTATAATATTTATTTATGCTTGTGTTTAAATTAACGGTTTATAGCCACGGTGGTAGAACACGCGCCTCTTAAGTCACTTGCCATGCTTAAGGTCTAGGGTTGAATCCCCGAGACCTTTTGTTTTAAACATTTTTCAAACTATTTTCAAAACCATTTTCACAAACTTGTTTTAAATAAAATTAAATGAGCATTGATAATAACAAGCCATGCATTTGGCCCAATGGTTAATTTTTCACCTTTGAACTCAAGGTCACGAGTTCAAACCTCTCAAGACCAAAACTAATTTTTATCACTTGTTTTCTTAAGTTTTTTTATCGAACTTCAACATTTTCAAAACCAATCAAAACTTCTCGTTTGAGATGATTTTTGCACATTTTCATTTAATACATATATTTCATGATTATGTCAAAAATGCCAAAAACATTTTTTTGATATATTTTTATTAGGTTTAAAATAGGCGTTTTAAGTATTTTTAAATACTTTTCAAAATTGTTTTCTTCTTGATTTTTCCAACCTAATCTTTTCAAAACAATCAAGTGAATACCTTTCACTTTTCAAAACTTGTCAAAACTTTAAAAAATGTTTTAATTAACTTACACACCTCTTTTCTATGATCGATTCGATTAAGCTTTGAAAATACAAACCGAACTAGGTTTTTTCCTCAAAAATATTTCGAACTCAAAATCAAATTGATCACAGGCCTCCCTTACGATGTAAGTCCCAACCCTCCTATGTACATATTTAGTTTCCTTGTACATATCCACCCTTTTGTGTACATATTAAATTCCTTGTACACATTCAACTTTTTTTGCAAATATTCAAGTATAACTAGTATCGTTCGCTAGTTTTATCTCCCTTGTATATATTCAAGTTTACTTGCTTATCCTCTTGTTTTAAAACACTTGTTTATATTTTGCATTCACACACTCCTTTGTATATATATATATATATATCAAGTTCACTAGCTTTATTTGCTTATTTTATACACTTGTTTATATATTTCCTTCATAAACTCCTATGAATGCACACACACTTTGTCACACACACACACTCACACACACACACACACACACACACACACACACACACACATATATATATATATATATATATATATATATATTCATGTTTATTTATGTCATTACAACTAGTATAACAACTAGGTTCCCATAGCCTCCTCTTGGGCTTCATACAAAAGAACTCATTTGTTGAGTTATCCTCCTCTTGGGCTTCATACAAAATAACTCCCCTGTTGAGTTAGCCTCCCCTTGGGCTTCGTACAAAAGAAATCCCTTGTTGAGTTTAGCCTTCTCTTGGGCATCATACAAGAAAGAGATATGGAAATCTATAACAACCTCCTATTGGGCTTCCAATACAAAGAATCACCTTTGCTAGGATAGAACCCTAAGAGTATGGTTTCCCGGTGAAATCACTCTTAAAGCCAAACCAGCCATACACGATATCCTCCTCTTGGGCTTCATACAAGGACCCTCAATGTCCCTCGGATAGCCTCCTCTTGGGCTCACAATACAAGGACCCTTGATGTCCCTCGGATAGGCTCCTCTTGGGCTTACAATACAATGACCCAAGAGCTTCTTAAAAGCATCCCCCTAACAATAACAAAACAATTTCTCCTAGAGATTTAGACACGTATCATCTCTATGGAAGAAGTATCTCATCTATAGAATCACATACAAATCCACGTTTTCAAACATTTTTCAAAACAAACACTTTTCAAACAAAACATCTTTCTTAACGTAAGTGGAAACACTAGTACACTCAAGAAAAATGCCCAATGCTTACAATAAAAGATTCAACGTTTTTTCAAACATCTTTCTTAACTTGTAAGTGGTAAAGCTTGTACACTCAAGCAAAACACCCAATGCTTACAATGAAATATTTAATCAATCAAATTTTCAAAAATGTATGTGATGAAATAGATTAGATACATTTTTCATTAAGATGACATTTGTCATTGTCTCTTAATTTTTGCTTCCACAAGTACATAAGTGGGAACTACGATTGCTCTGACTTTCTCAACCTCCTTTTAAGAATATGTAGGTACAAGGTCTCACCCTTGGCGAGCATACTTCTTTCTCCCTCAAACCAAACAAACTCTAGTTCCCTTAGATCCGAGCTACAAATGCTCTGATTCCCATTAGGGGATATGTATGCAGAGGATCCCAATGATCCTTGCGAGCATAATAATAAATAAACTTAGGTTCCTGCCTAACCCACCCTTCTTAAATCCCAAAGGAGAATTTTTCCCGAAATAGCATAGCAAATAAAATACACAAACATACAAAAGAAATGCATAAAAAAGTTCCTATAGAAAACTATAGATATATAGGGTGCTAATATCTTCCCATTATATAACCAGCCCTCTTACCCTGGTCTCTCCCTAATGCGTTGCGTCTAGTTCACGCTAGTCGCATCGCATATCATATTTAGGGTATTTCATCTTTCCCCTTTTCCATCTTCTTTCTTGTTTGGAAACAATAAATCTTGGTGCTCGCGGCATCTTTTAAACAAAAAAATCAAAAGAGTAAATCGTTTTGAGCCGGTGATTCAAATTCCGATTCAATTCCCTCGTTCGTCACTTTTTACCGCGAACAGAAAAATGGTGACTCTGATGGGGAGCGCCAAGCTTTTTTTTGTTTCTAAAAAATAAAAAAAGGGGTTAAGCTTCATTTGTACACATGTTTGTTTTTCTTTGTTGTGTGTTTGGTTCCATTACTCGTGATTTCATCTGATGGAAAAAAATCCTAACCCGAATTTAAGAAACATTTTAAGAATTAGGTGGGGGTATAGTCCTATTAAATTACGAGGAGTCTCAGTCCTTAATAAGTTAACTTGAGATCCCTTGCTCAGTGGAGGTTTCTTGGGGGTAATTGAGTTTAGAAAGTTATTTGCAAAGACATTCTTGCTTTTCAAGCGAATCAGCGAAGCTGAGTTGGTTGTAGAACCCATAATCCATCTTGGCCATTTAGGATGTAGTGCAGAAACTATTCAGGTATAGACTTGGATTAGTTGTTATGCGAGACTACGATCAGACGATTTTTTCTTGAAAAATATTATTGGACTACGAGTTAGTTGTTTAAACCGATAATATTTCAAAGAGAAGCGTTGACCATGTATTATCAGTAGAACATGTTTTACAGGTGATTAAGCCCATAGAACGTACCCACGTTTGCTTCTTATCGTTGGCCTCATGCTCGTGACTTCAAACGCTTGAATGTGTGTATAACAACTAATCATGTTTGTATCTTTGTGGCATTCATGCATTCATTCATTCAAAAACCTCAATTTCTCATTTTCTTTCCATTAAAATTTCCAAAATTTAGAGAATTTTTCGTTGCAAACATTTTAGGTTAGAGGGATGGATGTAAGAAGAAGAAATACCAAGAGATATGGTTTTAGATTTCATGATGTGGAAAATTTAAATGAGTGAGCATCCTTGGTAGAAGATCCCTCGGATTTTAGAAAACGCTATGGAACTCTTTTAACTATATTGAACACTAACGTTAATGAAGGACTTCTTAAAACCTTGTTTCATTTTACGATCCATCTATCGTTGTTTCACTTTCCACGATTACAGTTGATGCATACTTTGGAAGAGTATGCAAATCCTAGTGTTTGACAAAGTTCCTTTCAATGGTTTGGAAGCCATTAAAGTCACAAGTCATTGCGTGATGACTCATTTAAGGAAATATGAGATAGACAAAAACTTGACTACCAAAGGAAATCTCTTTGGACTAACTTCAAAGTTTCTAATGGAGAAAGCTTTTAGTTTTGCCGAAGCCGGTAGCATGGTAAATTTTGAGGCTATTTTAGCTTTTCTCATTTATGGGTTGGTTTTATTTCCTAATGTCAAAGATTTCGTTGATATCAACTTCATGAGGATCTTCTTGATAAGAAATCATGTTCCCACTCTGCTTGGTGATACATATTTATCTATTCATCATAGGAATCGTCAAGGAGATGGAATTATTGTGTCTTGTGCACCTTTCATTCAAATGGATTATTTCGCACTTGCCTAAGTCTCCCATCTTCAAAGAAAACAAAACTGGTTGACATTGGCCTCGAAGACTCATGTCTCTTACTAATGACGATATTCATTGGTATACTTTGGCCTACAATGAGATAGAAATCATTGAAAGTTGTGGAGAGTTTGCCAACGTATCTCTCATTGGTACAAAAGGAGGAATTAACTACAACCCATTCCTGGCAAGACGTCAACTTGGGTATGAAAAATCTAGTAAACTCCTTGGTTTTACAATAGAGGAATTATGTAGACATGGAAATATACACTTCTTGGGTAAAGAAAAGAACGAAGGAATTCAGAATGCCTTATGCTTATGAAGAATCCATGTTCCCAGTGGTATCTAAATCGACCATCGTTCCCATTGAGACTATGGGAGAATACCAAGCTTTAGCTAAGATGAGGCTAGAGAAAGATGCTTGGGAAGACAAATTTCTTAAGTCTGACTTTGAGAATGTAAAGCTTAAGAAACAGGTCAAAGATCATGAAAAAACGCTCTACTTTCAAGATGGATGGCTCATGAAGAAAGATGAAAAAATTTGTCGAAAGGATTAAGCAATCAAGAAATACATCAAAGAAAGAAAAATAAAACTTGAAGAATTGACAAATGGCTCTGCTCTGACAGTGGAAGAAAGTTGTTAACAATCTAAAAGCGAGAAAATTTGAATTGAAAGCTTACTATGGGAAAAAGATCTTGAAGTTGAAGTACATCAAAATTTGGTTCTTCATCGACGAAGGCAGCTTAATTTGTATAGTTTAGCTTTTATTTATCATTTTCTTTATTGTTGTAAGAGCTATGCTCCAAAAAAAAACCTATTGTAATCTTTCCTTGATCTATTAATAAAAAGAGAGTTTTTTGTCCAAATGTTTGTAAGAAATTTCTCTTTTAGCATAAATTCTTTGGAAAAATACTTTCTTCTCTTAGCATTTCATAATCATGCATTATCTTTGCACTTCGAGTTTGTTATTTAGAGTCTTATCTTTTGGGATTTTCTCCAGAGATCGTTAAGCTATCGCATCTTAGAGTTTCTCGATTGCATTCACAGTCAGCTCACAGATACAATACTCGTGCAAATAGAAAGAAAGTAATGGAAGATTTCGAACAAGAGAATATTGAGCTTAGGTAGGTAACCACACTTTAAGAGAAAGTGGAAAGACTCAATGCTTCGGTAAGCTCGTTGGTAGCTGCACAGAATCAACAACCACCACCTAACAGTCAAGTTCAAGCAACGATGATTTCAGAAATCACTACTACTCCAGCTTCTGCTGTCGCAATTAGTAATCCGCTTTTCACTATGCCAGAGGGTTACCCTTGGGAATGCATTTCAATTTCAGCGTAGGTTTTGTCAAAGTACTTACAAGTGCGACAACCACAACTTAGGTTCCTACTTTGCAGAATCCAGCGTTCACTTCACAACCCGGAGTAACCTTTTCTCAAGTCACTATGTCGGTTTCTCAACCAATCGTGACAAATTCAGTTCCTGTGGTTCACACTATTCCTTATGTGAACAACGAAGTTTATCATGATCTTGGCGATAACACGGATTTTCGTGGCCGTATGGAAGATCTCCAGGAACAATTCAATAAGATGCAATTAGAGATCAAAATGAACAATGGAAAGGATTTGTTTGGAAAAATGCCCAAGATCTATACGGTTCCGGTTTGAGAATACAATCCAAGTTCAAAGTCCCAGAATTTGATAAGTACAATGGCAACTCTTGCCCACCAAGCCATCTTGTGATGTATGCTAGGAAGATGTTTACTCATAACAATAAGCATCAATTGCTCATTTACTACTTCCAAGACAACCTTACTGGCGCCGCTCTAAAGTGGTACATGGGATTGGATAGTACTAACATTCAAACTTTCAACGACCTAGGAGAAGATTTTGTTCGACAATATAAGTATAACTTGGACATGGCTCAAGACCGGGACCAACTCAGATCAATGTCTCAAAGGGATAAAGATACTTTCTAAGAGTATGCCCAACGATGGATGGAAATTGCTTCCCAAATCAATCCACCATGAAGAGAAAGATATGACCAAGATCTTCTTGAATACTCTTGGTCTTCTCTATTATGAATGCATGATCACTAGTGATCCAAATGATTTCACGAAATGGTAAACATGGGGATGCGATTAGAAGGAGGAGTCCGAGCAAGGCGGCTTAAACAAAGTTGGATCTTCAAGTGGAACCAAGAAATTTGGGCTGGTTTCCCAAAGAAGAAAGAGCAAGATGTTGGAATGGTATCCCAAGGAGACCAAGAAGAAAGGTTAATCACCAATGACGGTGGCCGCTATCTCACAGGTTTTAGTTCAATTCCAAATGTGGGATTTACCCCACAATTTCAGCAACAGAATCAACATCCCCGACGACAGGCTCATCCATTCAACAACAATTAGAGTTGTGCTCCTAGGATTTTTTAGTTTTACCCAATTCCGATGTCTTTCACGAAGTTATATCTTGCTTTAATTGAGAGGAATCTTGTTCAAACTAGAACACCACCTCTGGCTGATAAGTTACCTTGGTGGTACAAAGCTGATGTGTCCTATCCTTTTCACCAAGGGGCACCTGGCCATGATCTCGAACATTGCATAGCTTTGAAAGCTGAAGTTTAAAGACTGGTTAGAGCTAACCATCTTCTTTCAGGGATACAAATCCGAATGTACAAGCTAATCCACTGCCTAATCATGGAGGCATGCTGTGAACATGGTATATGGCTGTCCTGGCCAGTATCAAGTATTCGACATAAACTTGGTAAGAGCGGTTTAATGCAGATGCATACTACTTTCTGCGTAATAGGTGGCTTTGCTAAACACAACTACAAATCTTGTAGGGTTTGTTCTAGAAATTCTCATGGATGTTCTACTGTGAAAACATATCTTCAATGACTAATGGATACATTCGAATCCTCAGAGATAGGAATGAGAATGAGGTGAATATGATAGGGTATTATCCGCATGAGCTTTTAGTCTCAGATATCAACTCGGTAACTTCTTAAGTAAACGTCATCAGTCCTCATTTCAACATGCCCGAGCGCATAGAGATCAAATACAACAATCCAAGGGTTCTTGTTTCTCCTTTGATCATCTGTCTACCTGGACCTGTTTCTTATGACTCCGACAAATCTGTTCCCTACCAATACAATGCAAAAATGATGGAAAATAGGAAGGAAGTCCCATACCTACTCTTTCATCCGTAGTCAACATCTCCGAAGTAAGTCGAGTAACTAGGAATGGGCGTGTGCATACCCCGTTGCAACCAAAGCAGACTATCGTTCTTGCAGCTAGGCAAAGTCCTATCGATGTACCTGTTGTGAATCCTGTAGGAATTCCTGTTGGTAATCCAGACTTAAACATTGGTCCGTCTGATGGAACCAATATCAATCTAGACTTTGATGAAATTCTAAAGGCGATCAAGAAGAGTGAAAGTTATGGATCAATGATGCAAACTCCTTCCAAAATCTCAATACTCTCTTTGCTTTTAAACTCTGAAGCCCATCGAGAGGCCCTGGTGAGAGTTTTTAATCAAGCCTTCGTAGATCACGATGTAACTACCGATCAATTTGGTGGAATCGTAGCCAACATAACGACTTGCAACAATCTGAGCTTCAGTGATGAAGAACTCCCTGAAGAGGGTAGAGATCAAAATTTAGCTCTGCATATCTCTATGAACTATCAATCAGATTCTTTGTCCAATGTGTTAATAGACCGTGGCTCTTCCTTAAACATAATTCCAAAGCCGACTCTTGCTCGTATGTCTTACAAAGGAACACCTATGAAATTCGGTGGTGGTAGTCAAAGCTTTGACGGATCAAGAAAATATGTTATTGGAGAAATCGATCTTCCGATAACAATTGGTCCACATACTTTTCAAGTCACCTTCAAGTTATGGACGTTTAACCTAAAGTTGTTTGCTAGGTCGACCATGGATACATGAAGCTGGAGCAGTAACATCTATGCTCCACCAACAATTGAAATTCATAACAATCGGAAAGTTGGTAACCATTAGTGGGGAGCAAGCCTTGTTAGTGAGCCACTTATCCATTTCTTCTTTCATCACTCTTGTGATGTAGAAGGAACACGAGTTCAAGGTCTCTCGTTAGAAGATAAATCGCTAAGAAAAATAGATCATCTATCTCCTCTTACAAAGCGACCTGAGAGTGAAAGGCTGCCGAATATTGTGGACAAGTTGTGATTCCTATCAACAACAAAACCAAAATGGGACTCAGATTTACTCCAGTACTCTCAAAAACCACTAAGAAAGATGAAAATTTTCGTCCATCAAAGTGTTCCACATCGAGGTTTTCTTAACCCGATTCATCAAGAGGTCAATGTCCTTATTGGTGAAAGCATTGAAGAAAATATCTTTGGTTCTGAAGAATGGAAAACTTATCTCAATGACTCTGGATACATATCTCAGAAATACATATCTCAGGAGTACATTGCTGATCCGTCTCATGAGATTCGGGTAGATGATGTAGTGCGAGAAATTTGTTGTGGGCGGTACTGTAAATTGAGGATCGGAAGTTGAAGCAATTGCGAGGCAAAGAGATTGCATTGGTAAGAGTGGCTTGGGGAGGACCAGCTGATGGAAATGTCACTTGGGAGCTGGAGAGTCAGATGAAGGACTCGTATCCGAACTATTAAATCGAGGTATGTTTCGAGGCGAAAACTCTTTAAGTTAGGGGAGTTGTGACACCCCAAAATAATTCGATAATTAAATAATTATGATTTTTAAATTATTAAATTAATTTAGAACATAATTTATTAATATATTGAATTATTAAGATTAAATGATGGAATTAATTGGGAAGAAGTAATATTTATTTTATTTATGATTAAAAGGAATAAAAGGAATAAAATAAGGAAAGAAGGAAAATAGAGTCATTTTGGAGAAAACAAGATACGTGAAGTGAGAAGAGGAGAAAAGAAGGAAGAAAACCTAGAAGTGTCGGTCGAAGAACCCACAGGTGAGGGTGATTTCGATTGGTTATGCTTATTATAGGTTTTGATTTTGATATTATAGATCAAAGCATGTTAGGAAATCTTAGTTTGTAAATTTCTAGATTTCCATGGATGTATCCTATGGGTGTCAGTTGTGTCGGATGGTAGGTCTAAAATGATTAGAGTGTCGGATACCAATTATGGTGATAGGAAGATGATAATTGATGTGATAAATGATGCAAATTGATGTATTTTGGTGTTTCCAATGATGGAATTCGTATGGGTAAAATGGATTGATTGAGGATGAAAGGAATCTTTGTCAAAGTGCGAGAAATGGCCACGCAACACGTGGGAACCGGTTCGGTGGGGAGGAACAGGTTCCACTTTGAAAACTTTGAAAAGCGAAAATTTGTACACGGGAACCGGTTCTGCATGGGAGGAACCGGGTTCCACGTTGTTTTCGAAAATATGAAATTTTACTTAGGAACCGGTTCCCTACGGAGGAACCGGTTCCCTACATTTTCGGGGCTGATTTTTGGAATTGTGGGAACCGGTTACTCCCAGGGAGGAACCGGGTTCCACTGAAATATTTTTAAAATTTTTAAAACTTCAAAATTCATAACTTTCAAACCGTAAGTCCGTTTTGAGCGCCGTTTTGGACGTTATTTCCTAAATTTAATGCTCTACCTTATGAAATGAAAATATTTTAGAAAACTTGAAATTATTTTGAAAAGGGGTTGAATTTCGAAATAAATAATTGTTAATGACACATAATGATGTATGTGTAGTAGAAGACCTTTAGTGATGGAATCTTGATAATGTGTAGATGTAATAGCATGTTTATGCTTGATGTTAGATGTATGCATGATTGGTTGATGTATCATGTTGATTGGTTTGCATGTTTATCTGATGTTAGATGTATGCATGATTGGTGATATACCATGTTGATTGGTTTGATTCGTTATGTTAGATGAATGTATACATAGGCGATTGATGTTGCATACTAGTGATGTGCGTGTGTAACACGGTGAACTGACTTTGTAGGATTTTGTATCGCAAATGTGCGGATAGCAAGTCGCCACCGACTTTTATTTTTATCAATTAAGGGAAGGTAAAAGTACGAAAAAAGACCTTCGTTTAGATTACGAGTACGGGAGAAGGTTATGAAAAGGGAAGGTATTAGCACCCTTTCCATCCATGATTTATTCTCTGGCTCTTAGTTGCTCCAGATCACTTTAAAATTATGCTTTCTGTGTGTTTGACAAAAGTATTTTGAAAAAAAAGGCATTTCGCTTTGACTTTGTAATAACTCATGTAGGAGTGTATACAAAGTGTTCGGAAATGCTTCGTTTTTGAAAAGAGTTTGAACTTTGAAAAGAGTGTGTGGTGTGAAAAGCATTTGGTTTAGAGCAAGCAACTAAAGACTTATTTACCCACTCGAATGGTCGTTTTCATACTTTTCGTTCCTTTAGAATAACGCTAGCCGTACCATTAGTTAGTAGGTAGCTCCATTCGTTGGATGTAAGCGGGACATTCGAAGGGACATCGGATGGTCATAGAAGGCAACTTGTAGGAAGTATCCTAGCACATTCGAAGGGACTATCATCATTTTAAGTGGCGACAATCGAGGTCAAGATCATGTATTCGGAGCGACATCGTGGGTCTTATGATCTTTGTATCGAAGGGACTATGATGATTTTTGGAAGGCAACGGTGCTAGAATACCTCTACGTTAGGACACATGACCATTTTGAATTCGCAAAGGCAACGAGAGAATTACCCTAAGGGTGCGTGTGTGAAAAAGTGTGTTGATTTCAGATATTTTATCTTGCAAATTAGTGGGCTATGTTCGTTATTATCTTGCCATACACGCCTAGTTACTAGCAGTTTATAGGGTGCGGAAATTAAAAATGCGGAATGTAAAGTGCGGAAAGGTAAATGTCCTACGCTATTACATGGCTTTGGGGCAGATACATAATTTAAAAATGCGGAAAATAAAGTCCTAATTTAAACTATTACATCCCATGAGCAATTACATTATTGGAAAAAATAAAATGATAAAGAAAAAATTATGCAGATCGGATCAACACGCAAGAGAATGAGAAATCGGAAAATGCGATATGAATCGAACAAGAGAAAAAATGTTAGAAAATGCAAGTTTTTAATTGGAAAAAATATGACATGCTGGAAATAATATAAATATGCTAAAATAAATTTTTGGGATTTTTTGGATGCAATTTAATAATTTAAAATGAATTAAAAGTGATTTAAATGCAAAATTATGAATAAAAATAAATATGCATGCAAAATTATATTTTTTAATTTTATAAATTAAATAAAGATTTTATGAAAATAATGCAAAAAGAAAATTAATTTTGATGATTTTTAAATGCGAAATAAAAATATGAAAAGAAATTAAAATGATGCAAAATATTTAAATAAAAGAAAATATGAAAAGTTGAAGTTTGGAAAAAGAAAACAAAACCGGTCTGGAGGATTGACTGGGTCCTTGAGAGCATCTATGCAGTCCATGCCTTAACCAACCGAGCTTTCTTAAGCTGTTTGAAAATTGGAGCAGTGGATTACAACAGCGTCGCCCTACATTCATCGTCTTCACGCCGACCATCGTCTTCTTCATTTCAAATATTTGAAAATCCGGTCGGCCATTGCTCGACGCTAAGTCCTAACAAACATCAAAATCGGCATACATAATATAAATGAATTCTAAAGGCATGGTTCGATTCACGGGATCATTCAGAATGCATTGGTATAGGTCTCATGGTCCAATTTTCCTATTTTGTGAAACCCTAAATCGACCTCGAAACCCTAACAATGGTGTTATGCATTCACGGCCATGGAAATTCAATTGGAGTGCCAGAGCTTGCAAACACATCACTAATCACAAAAACAAACACAAAACATGTTAATAATGCATGAATGAAAGAATCGATTTTGAAATTTCAAGAACAAACCAAATTCGGTTTTCACGATTCTTGATGGTTTTGGCAAAGTAAAGGTGCGGAATGCTTCGAGGATGTCAAGGAATATGTTTGAATCCTCAAAATCGTTTGAAACCTAAATGGATCGATGGTGCTAGTTGCTTCAAGTGCACGAAATTTTTGACTTTAGGTTAGGGTTCTTGAGCCAATTTTTCATTCTTTCTTGATAGGTATGCATCATATATTTATCTTGGATGGATTGGGATGGTTTTGGAAGAGAATCAATCAACATTTAAAGCAAATCAAATTTGATTTTGTAAAAATCAAATTTTCAAAACAATTAATTTTCAATCCAATCTTGCCATTTTGATCAAATTTCGAAATTTGTTGGCCTTTGTGAGTTGCTTGGGTATCAAGGAAGGAATAAAAATCAATCTTGCAATTAATTTTGATTTTATACTTTATTTTAAATTTAATTTGTATTTAAATGAATAAATTCCAAATTAAATAGAAAAATAAAATAAAAATTCGTGGCATTGGGCTTGGATATTCCTAATTGCATGAGGAATAAGTTTGGATGAAGAAAAAGCAAGCCCATTTGCAAAAAATTTGATTTTTAGAAGTATCTCTCTTTGTGCATTCCTTCAAAATTACCTTGTGAATGGTGTATCTTGCTCAATTTTTCATCTTTTTGAGTGTTCTTGGACTTTTTAAAAATATCTAAGAGTCCTCTAACCAACCTTTTTGGTCTCATCTCAATTGGAGTTTCCATGCTCAATATATCCTCAAAACAAAATGTTGACTTTTTGTTGACTTTGAAAATGACACAATGTTTTGGGCCATACCTCTCAAATGAAGCATTTTTTGGACATTCTTGTGAGACATGAAGTTGTAGAGAATTGAATTTCCTTCAAAACAAGAGGTGGTAGAAAACTTTCTGAGAAAGTATGAAGAAGTTATGATCAGTCAAAGTTTAGTTGACTTTTCACCTAGAAACCCTAATTTAGAAAGTTTGACTTTTGAGCAAATCTTGAGTTTTCTTGATGAATCATGATCAACCCTTGATCAAATGATGAATGTAACTTCAAAATGAGGATGTTGACCAAAAATTATGAAGTTTGACTGTATGTTGACCATAGTTGACTTTTTGTCCAATCTGTTGATTTTCAACCATCTGAGCAATTGTTTGAGGAAACTTGATCTGTGAAGCTTGAAACTTGACATGGAGAATCTTTGAAGCATATGAGGAGGCATGAAGACCATTGGGGATGTTGGAAGCCCATCTTGACCTGAGAGATACCAAACCCTAGTTTGGGTTGATTGCCTAGGAGAGAGTTTGTCTGATCAACTCTTGAGGAATCCTTGAGCATGGATGTATGAAATATCTTGAGAAGATGGAGGGAAAATTTTGGGGTATGACAGCTGCCCCTGTGCAATCTTCTTGTACTAGAAGGGTTAGATTGGCATGCGTGCCTTTCGTGACCTGGAGGTAGAAGATGATTGAACACTCGAGTACACCTGAAAATTTGCACTCGCGGTTGGCTGATGATGCGGGAATGGGCTTACAGATGCCATTTGGAGAAACTGGGGAATGAGTCGTACGTTAGACTCGAGATCATTGATAGGAGGATTGCTGGAAAGTGAGCCGTCGCTAGACTCGTGAGCGTTTACGGAAGAGAGGAGATGGGCTTAAGATGCCATCCAGGAGGTCGTTTGACTTCGTGTTCATTTTTGAATGAAGTTATTGGTTTGCATTGATTTTTAACCATATATGCAGCATTCGAAAGTGAAGCCTTGTTGATAAATATCGGAGGCGGGCTTAAGATGCCATCAAGGCAAGCGAGTCGTCGCTAGACTACTGTGATTCTTTGTTGATAATAAGGAATCAGAATAACTCTTCGTGCTGATTACTCTGAGGGAAATAATAGTTGGCAAAAATGTGGATAGCTTCCCTGTTGTGCATCGGGTGTTGATCCATTGCCTGTTATCGGAGGATAACTTGTGATCGTTCGGATAGGGTTTCCGTCGGCGGGTCTTAATCACGGATCCGTTGTCGAGGAGGACAACGAGGGCGGTCGTTCAGATAGTTTTCCCGTCGAGATTCGGGGCTTAATCCTGGACCAGCTGTCGGAGGACAACTAGGGGCGGTCTTTCAAATAGTTTTCCCGTCGATTCGGGGCTTAATCCTGGACCAATCGTCGGAGGACAACCAAGGGCGGTCTTTCAGATAGTTTTCCCGTCGATTCGAGGCTTAATCCTGGACCAGTCGTCGGAGGACAACCAAGGGCGGTCTTTCAGATAGTTTTCCGTCGATTTGGGATTAATCTGGACTGTTTGCGTCAGTAGTAGTATTACTGTTTTGGAGAAAACAAGAGAAACTTTGATAGAATATTTGTTAGTTTTATGCAGAGTATGATGCATGACAATGTATATGAATGGCATATGCATATATTATGACTTTATGAGAAATGTGTGAATGATAGATGTTGTGGTATTTCAAAACATTTCCATCTTGAAGAAGATGTAGATGTCTGCTTGAGGATTTCGACTTACGCTTGGGTTGAGTGGTGAGAACCACGCATTTGAAAGAGAAGAAAGATATCCGGTTCCTCCGATGCACTATCGACCAAGTCTTGGGCCTAGATATGGTTGATAGAGATCGAAAATCTCGTTTGTTGAAGATCTCATAGACCTGTGAGGAGAATGGGAGGCGATCTGATGGGGACCTTGTATGTAGATCTTTGAGGAAATTTAGGGCGCTCTCTTGGGGATTACGGGTGTAGATCTCGCTGGAGAGCAATTGGTAGTTCTTAGGAGGCCGGGTTGGAAGAGTCGAGAACCCGTTGTAATCCCGGTGGGGATGAAGATGTGGTTTCCTCCGATGCACTCGACCAAGTTTAGTCTGAATCTTGCCAGGGGAAAAGGAAAGGGCGAGAGATACCATGGGGATAAATACCTTATTTGGGGTGAAGGGTTCTTGCTTGGAGGCCAGATGTAACCTTTGCTTGGTTGAGTGGAATCGCTACTTGGATTAACACATACTCCGCTGGAGGGAGGTTTGTAGGTAACACCTTTGTGGGGATCATGCTCTATGGGGAATGTTTTTGGTGACTATCATCGTCGCCTCAATTCCTGGAGCCTGTAGTAAGCACTTTTGCATGTTCACTTTTCGTATGTTTGCAAGTAGATTTTTATTGTCAAATGCATATAATCATTCAAAGCAAACGTTGGACTTTATGCAAACCACAACAGCGAAAATTGTAAAGAAAAAGAACTTGTTTTTTTATTTGAAATACGGTATGGTAGATGGTTTGTACCTGAAGGTAAAAGCCATGCGGAAACAATCTCGTTAAGTTCCAACTATGCTAGTACTCATATATTTCAACTATCTCATCTCCTTCTTTGTCGTTAGAGTGAGTAGGCGATCTTCGCCATTTGAATCTTGAATCTTTGATAGTAGTGCAGGCGGGTGATCTGGAAGAGACATAGTAAATGCGCTTAAATCCCTAACTTTTGCCTAGACCGCCCTTTCGGGTTTCGGTCTGGGATACCCTTTTTGCCCAAGCCGCCTTTTAGGTTTTCGACTTGCAGTGTACATGTTTTGTATATATCCTTAACTTTTGCGAACCTTTTGGTTCGCAGGATACTCTTATTTTTGCCTAGGCGGTCGACCAGCGGGTCTCTTTTATCATAGTATTTTTGACTATGTCTGCGTTCACGAGGGTGTGGGAAGTCTTCACCATCCATGGTGCTAAGTATCATAGCTCCATGGAAAATCTTGTCTTGACTACAAATGGTCCCTCGTGGGTGGGAGTCCATTTCCCAGGGATCACCTTGTGGAAGAATGATGCGCTTGACAACTAGATCAACTTGGTAGACTCGGTGCTTGACCTTCTTGTTAAATGCTCGATCATTCGCTTCGATAGATCTGTCCATGGCGGATGGATGCGAGTCGTTTCTCATCAATCAAGTTAATCTGGTCAAGGCGATGCGGACCCATCGTCTTCGCCTAACTCTGCGTCTGGAGGACTACGGTTGAGGGTATCCCGAACCTCGATGGGTAGGCGCTTCCATCCGTATCTGAGAAGGGGTTGCCCTGTGGATGTCCGTCTTGTGGTCACGATAACCATGAAGAAAATGGTAACATCTCGTACCAATCCTTGTAAGTCACGTCATCTTACGTATAATCTTCTTAATGTTTTTGTTGGCGGCTTCCACTGTGCCATTCATCTTAGGCGATATGGAGAAGAATTGTGATGCTTGATCTTGAGCTGCGTGCGAGTTCGGTGATCATCTTGTTGTTGAGATTAGAGCCGTTATACGTGATAATCCTTTCGGGAGTGCCATAGCGGATAAGATTATGCTTGATGAGCAGAGCCCACGTTCTTGGTAACGGATCTGACGAAATTCACTTACCGGTAAAGTAATCAATTGCCGGATGA
This sequence comes from Vicia sativa, assembly GCA_021764765.1. Classification (NCBI taxonomy): domain Eukaryota; kingdom Viridiplantae; phylum Streptophyta; class Magnoliopsida; order Fabales; family Fabaceae; genus Vicia; species Vicia sativa. The sequence continues at coordinate 105,264,527 of CM038797.1, read as the reverse complement.
AACAATGTCCATTGGAGGCGTGGGCTTAATTTCTCAATCATGTCAATGCCCCACATTTCAAAGGCCAAGAGAGTTAAAACATTCTCTTGGAGCACGTGTACTTTGCTGCATAAATCAGGCATTTGTGACAAGATCGGCGTGGCGGTGACAATCGACTTCCATGGTGGACCAATAGTAACTTTGTTCTCAAAATCTTCTTAGCCATCGTGTATGTCCCTTTGGATGGGTACCAAATGCGTAGCCGTGTAACTCTTCCATGATACGCATTCTTTTCGGTCTACGTGGATAAACCTGAGTCGTGGTTGCGTTTGTATAAGATCTTAGTTGCTAAGGAAGAATTTGGATGCAAATCTTCTCATGAACTTCTTATCATTAACGAGATGCCCTGCAGGGATATTCACAGTCTCGAATACTTCTTCCGTCATAATACCAGGTTTCTCTTGCGTCGAGCTCATAACAATAAGCTGGTTACGTCGAACTTCTCGATGATGATGCGGGGAGCCTCGTTGTCCCGTCGACCTTGAACATAGGCGACATAGTAGCTAATCGTCATGTGATTCTCTTCTCGTGGAATATGATTGAAAATGTCTCTTGATGTAGGGGATCGAACTCGCAACATGCTCGATACGAATAAGATTCGGATGTTTCGTATCCCACTCGCCCTAATCGGTGATCCAAAGCGAGTCTCCATATACTTGCAAGAACTTGATTCTTAAGTCGATATGACTTTGATACCCATGCGCTTCATATTCGTCCATGTTGTTAGTCAAGCTGAAACATAATCTGGCGGTGAAAGGAGTATGTCACTTTGTGGGAGATGTAATGATGCGCCAATGCCATTGCCAGTAAGTTTGAGGCTCCATCAAGACCATGGTCCATAAGGATCCTTGTTCGGGTCCTTGTCGGTCTGGTTCTTCCTGATCGTAACTAGTAACGTCTTCGTCGGAAATTGATGCATAGAATGATAGTCATCTACGACGATGAGCCAAATGATCGGCTACTACACTTCCTTTGATCGCTTTTCGAGAAGTGTACTCGATGTCATATTCGGTCAAGATCGTTTGCCATCTTCTATTCTTCCAGAAGGCGGCTTTTCAAATATGTATTTTATTTGGATCCATCTTGAAATCAACAAGGTAGTGTGAGTCAACATATCTTGTCTTAGTCGACATTGACAAAGCGTTGCAAGTTTCTCAAGCTCGGTATCTTGTTTCACGCAGTCGGTAAACTTTTGCTAAGGTAGTATATTGCATGCTCTTTAGACCGGACTAAATCATGTTGCCCCAACACCCCATTGAATTTTCTAACAACATCCAGTACATGATAAGAGGTCTTCCTTGGGGTGGCATCGTTATAAGGATTACAGTGGGTACTCCTTGATCTTATCAAAGCGATCGACAATAAATCGTTCCATTCCACACTTGATCTTTCTTTAGTAACTTGAAGATTGGCTCATAGTAGCGATCGGTGTGCAATGAATGCGGAAATGTAGTTTAGTCGGAGAAACCTCGACCTCTTTCTCGGTCTTGGGCTGGCATCTCTTGAATAGTTTTAACCTTGGCGGGGTCAACCTCAATACCTTTACCATGACAATGAACCACAGGAGTTTTCGGATCGACTCAAAGGTGCGCTTGTTGGGATTCGGTCTCAATCTGTGCTTCTGACACAGCCGAGCAGTTTACGCAGCAGGTTCATATCAAGCTGTTTTGAGAAGGCGGTCATTTTTCTGAAGAGGTTAAGATCGAAAATGAGATTATATCGGTTAAGCGGATGAACCTAGCGTGAAAGATGGTCTTTGTGGTGTTTATGTTGTATTGCGATAAGCGGAGGGAAAAGCCAAAGGTGATGGATTGCCGGTGGTGAATGAATTTCGGAGTTTAGGAAGGCGTTAGTGGTGCCACGAGAGAGGTAGAATTTACTATAGATCGATTCTGGAACTAGTCCGGTGTCGATGGCGCCTTATCGCATGTCGGCATCTGAATTAATTGGCGAAGAAGCGGTTAGAATTGCTTTGGAGAAAAGTTTATTAGATCCGAGTGTTTCGCCGTGGGGTGCTCGGTGTTATTGGTTAAGAAGAAGGAAGGTTCAATGAGGTTATGTGTTGACTACAAGCGAGTTGAATAAAGTTACAATCAAGAATCGATATCCTTTCTGAGATTGATGATTTGATGGATCGACTCGTTGGGCGTGTGTGTTTAGTAAGATTGATGCGAGATCTGGATATCATCAGTTCGTGTGAAGTCGGAGGATATTGACGCATTTAGAGCGAGTATGGACATTATGAATATTCCGTTATGCCGTTTGGAGTTACTAATGCACTGATGTTTTCATGGAGTATATGAGCAGGATATTTCATCCGTATCTTGACAAGTTAAGTAGTAGTGTTCATCGATTGGATTTATTGACGGCGAGGAGCATGCGAGAACATCTCGAGTTGTGTTGGAATTATTGAAAGAAAAGAAGCTTTATGAGAAGTTGTCCAGTGTGAATTACGGTTAGAGGAGGTGAGTTTTCTTGGGCATGTAATTTCCAAGAATGGAATTCTTGTTGATCCTAAGGTGAATCGCGGTATCTCGGTGGGAGCGCAGAAGAATGCTTGGATCAAGTAGTTTTCTAGGTCTTGCGGTTATTCTGGGAAGTTTATTGAGGGTTTTCAAGCTGGCGTTGCCATTGACTAAGTTGACGGGAAGGGTCGGTGTTTGTTTGGGATGTTGAATGTGAAAAGGATTTCAGAGGCGAAGAGGAGGTTGACAGTGCTCGATCTTGATTTTGCCGGATCCGAGCTAAGTCTTTTGTGGTGTATTGTGACACATCATTAATGGGATTAGGTGGTGTGTTGATGCAAGATAAGCGAGTTGGCTTATGCTTGACAATTGAAAGTGCATGAAAGATTATCAGGCTCATGATTTGGGTTAGCATTTGTTGTGTTTGTTTGAAACTATGGAGACATTATTTATATGGTTCTAGGTTTGAGGTATTAGGTGATCACAAGAGTCGTATCTCTTCGATCGAAAAGTTGAACATGAGGCAGAGAAGATGGTTAGAATTCTTAAGGATTACGATTTCGGTTTGAATTACCATCACGGTAAGCAAGCGTTGTTAGGATACTTTAAGTAGAAAGTCCTTGCATATGTCGATGTTGATGGTCAGTGAGTTAGATTTGGTTGTGCGATTCGAGAGATCTAAGTTTGGTTTGTGAAACTACTCGAATAGTGTAAAATTGGGTATGTTGAAGTGACGGTGGTGATACGGAAGAGATTAGAAATGGGCCAATCGATGTTGGTTTAGTTGATAAGTTGACATTGATCGACCAAGGTCAAGGAGGCGAGTTAGAATTGGCGAGAATGGTGTTATGATTTGGTGATCGGGTGTGTTTAGGATGTTCTTTGATTGGAAGAGTATTTAGAAGAAGGGCATCGTGGCGGGTTGAGTATTCACCCGGTGCTACTAAAATGTACCATGATTTGAAAAAGTTGTTTTGGTGGTAGGGAATGAAGAAGGAAATTCGGGTTTGTGTATGCTTGTTTGGTTTGTCAAAAGTCAAAAATCGAGCATCGGCCGTCGAGGATTGATGGAGCCATTATTTATTCTAGAATGGAAGTGGGATGGAATCTCTATGGATTTGTGTGCGGTTTGCCAAGAACGACTAAAATTGTGATTCTATCGGGTGATTGTGGATAGGTTGGCGAAATCGCTCATTTTATTCCGATAAGAATGGATTACCGATGGAGAGATTAGCGAGTGTATGTCGAAAAGGTTGTGAGTTTGCATGGTATTCCGTCTAGTATTGTGTCGGATCGGGATCCGAGGTTTACATCTAAGTTACGGGCGGATTGCAAGAAGCCTTGGGTACCAAGTTGCGTTTGAGTTACGCTTATCATCCGCAGACGGATGGTCGAGGAAGAACGATTGATCGTTGGAAGATTTCTTTGAGCTTGTGTGTTAGAGGGTGAAGCTTGGGATAGTTACACATTGATTGAGTTTACCTACAATAGCTTTCACTCGAGTATTGGTATGGCTCCGTTTGAGGCATTGTATGGTAGGGTGTCGGACACCATTGTGTTGGTATGGCGGAGAGAGTGCGTGATTGGACGAAATCGTTGAGCAAACTTGGAAAGATTAAGATGATTCGGGAGAAGATGAGGACTTCGAGTTCGGAAAATTATCATGATAAGAGAGGAAAGACCTTGAGTTTAGTGAAGGAGAACATGTGTTTATACGGTTACTCAGGTATGGTACGAGCTTTGAAGTCGAAGTTGACTCCACGATTTATTAGTCCTCAGTTACGAGAGATTTGGGAAGGTTTCATATCAGTTGCTTTGGCGTCACTTAATTGCATGATGTTTTCATGTGTCTCGGTGAGGAAGTACATTCTGATCCGTCTCATGAGATTGGGTAGATGATGTCTGTGCGAGAATTTGTTGTGGGCGGTACAGTAAAATTGAGGATCGGAAGTTAGGCGATTCTTGAGGCAAAGATTGTATTAGTAAGAGTGGCTTGGGAGGGCGGTGATGGAAATGTCACTTGGGGCTGGAGAGTCGGATGAAGGACTCGTATCGAACTATTAAATGCGAGGTATGTTTTCGAGGGCGAAAAATCTTTTAAGTTGGGGGGTTGTGACACCCCAAAATAATTCGGTAATTAAATAATTATGATTTTTAAATTATTAAATTAATTTAGAACATAATTTATTAATATATTAATTATTAAGATTAAATGATGGAATTAATTGGGAAGAGAAGTAATATTTATTTTATTTATGATTAAAAGGAATAAAATAAGGAAAGAAGGAAAATAGAGTCATTTTGGAGAAAACAAGATCGTGAAGTGAGAAGAGGAGAAAAGAAGGAAGAAAACCTAGAAGTGTCGGGAGTCGAGAAGAACCCCTGAGGTGAGGGTGATTTCGATTGGTTATTGCTTATTATAGGTTTTGATTTTGATATTATAGATCAAAGCATGTTAGGAAATCTTAGTTTGTAAATTTCTAGATTTCCATGGATGTATCCTATGGGTGTCGAGTTGTGTCGAGATGGTGGGTCTAAAATGATTAGAGTGTCAGGATACCAATTATGGTGATAGGAAGATGATAATTGATGTGATAAATGATGCAAATTGATGTATTTTGGTGTTTCCAATGATGGAATTCGTATGGGTAAATTGGATTGATTGAGGATGAAAGGAATCTTTGTCAAAAGTCGGGAAATGGCCTGACACGTGAGAACCGGTTCGATGGGGAGAACAGGGTTCGCTTTGAAAACTTTGAAAAAGCGAAATTTGTACGAGGAGACGGTTCTGCATGGGAGGACCGGGTTCCGTTGTTTCGAGAAAATATGAAATTTTACTTACGGCCGGTTCCCTACGGAGGAACCGGGTTCCCATCATTTTCGAGGCGATTTTTGGAATTGTAGGACCGGTTACTCCCGAGGGAGGCAGGGTTCCATGAAATAACACAAAATTTTAAAACTTCAAAATTCATAACTTTCAAGCAGTAAGTCCGTTTTGGCGCCGTTTGGAAGTTATTTCCTAAATTTAATGCTCTACCTTATGAAATGAAAATATTTTAGAAACTTGAAATTATTTTGAAGGGGTTGAATTTGAAATAAATAATTGTTAAGCGACACATAATGATGTATGTGTAGTAGAGGACCTTTAGTGATGGAATCTGGATAATGTGTAGATGTAATAGCATGTTTATCTTGATGTTAGATGTATGCATGATTGGTTGATATATCATGTTGATTGGTTTGCATACTTATCTTTGATGTTAGATGTATGCATGATTGGTGATATACCATGTTGATTGGTTTGATTCGATTATGTTAGATGAATGTATACATAGGCGATTGATGTTGCATCTAGTGATGTGCGTGCATTTGCATTGTTTGGTGAAGTTAATTCCCATTGTGCGAATTTGACTTGGATTAGATAAGTTGCAGGTGAGGATGGATGCTTAGGTTGGGTTAGTGTCAGAGTGGTTATGGGCGAATCGATGATGCTGTGTCAGGTTGATGATGGATCGGTGTTGGGTGACTTAGTCACAGTCGATTACCGCATGCATTGAGTGCGCATTGTGTGTGTATGGAATTGTAACATGTTAGGATGTCTTCGATGTTGCAATTCTTTTGTTATCTATTGATTATGCATGATGATTTATATGAATATGGTTGTGTGTTGGATTACGAATGTGTTAAGTGGGTGAAATAATATGTTTGTGATATATTGTTAAATGAGAAGCTTATAATATGCTTTAATTAAGTCTCACCCTTACTTTACAATTTCATTAAAGTTAGCAGTTGAGGTTGGTGAGGATGGCTCAGAGCTTATCTTTTAAGTCTGCGATGTCGATTAATGCTACACGATTAGATTGTAACAGCGGGAACATTTAGTTAAGAAATTGTTATTCGTTTAGATTTATTGTATTCTTGAGAACCATGATGGTTTATTACATTTTGGTTTTGGTATTTCCGTTGTGTAAGACATGGTCTTAAATTGATTGAATTATTTGGATAATGATCCTCGATTGTAGCATAGCTCTTGTTTGAATGAAGTTTTATTTTATCTATTAATTGTGACATCCCTCCTGCTGGTGTTAACTACGATTAAAGTGATTTTGATATTAATATAGTTAATATTATTAGGTATTTAGATGGGGTGTTACAAAAGGCATGTTCCGTGAAGACATTAAAGAAGAAATTACACATATCCGCTTTGGTTTGGGATACCTTGGGACAACCAAGTGGAAAATTTGACTTCATGGTAAAATATCAGCCAAAAGTTCAAGAATTTCAATCGAAGACATCCAACCAATGGATGGAAGATCCTCTTGAATATCTCGGTCAACAGGAAGAGGCGTACATGCCTCTCAATCTCATCATCCATTCGAAATCACGGTGAAGATCTTTGTGACACATTGAGGTTGTTGAACACAGATTTTCTATTCGAAATAAATGCAATTTTGGAGATGATTGGGAAGATGGTCCGAAAATGACTTGGAAAGTGTCTCGATAACAGTCTCTTCATCCAGGAAGATTGGGAATTACATTCTAAAAATCCGAATACATGTCCCGAAGACACATGTAATTCATTTTATACTCCTCGACATCGAACAAGTAGAGAAGATCGCCTCGGCGGTACAAAGGACAAGGTTAACAAACTAGAGCCTTCAAATCACCTTGACCAGCGGTCAGCGTCATCGTGAAAATGATCCTAAGGAAAAGCCGCGAGAATACATAGTCTACCAAGTAGTCATCTCACTTTTATTTTAAACTCCTTGACCCGAGGAAGAGATGTTTTATAAGACTAGCTTTTAAATAATTTTCTCTTTGTC
>CM038797.1:105195674-105257100 GCA_021764765.1 Vicia sativa | reverse complement strand
TTTGTGTACATATTAAATTCCTTGTACATATTCAACTTTTTTGCAAATATTCAAGTATAACTAGTATTTCTGCTCATAGTTTTAGTATCTCCCTTGTATATATTCAAGTTTACTTGCTTATCCTCTTGTTTTAAAACACTTGTTTATATTTTGTATCTACACACTCCTTTGTATATATATATATATATATTCAAGTTCACTAGCTTTATTTGCTTATTTTATACACTTGTTTATATATTTCCTTCATAAACCCTATGAATGCACACACACACTTTGTCACACACACACACACTCACACACACACACACGCACACACACACACACACACACACACACACACACACACACACATATATATATATATATATATATATATATATATACTTGTTCATGTTTATTTATGTCATTACAACTAGTATAACAACTAGGTTCCCATAGCCTCCTCTTTGGCTATACAAAAGAACTCATTTGTTGAGTTATCCTCCTCTTCGCTTCATACAATATAATCCCCTGCTGAGTTAGCCTCCCTTGGGCTTCGTATAAAAGAAATCCCTTGTTGAGTTTAGCTGGGCATCATACAAGAAAGAGATATGGAAATCTATAACAACCTCCTATTGGGCTTCCAATACAAAGAATCACCTTTGCTAGATAGAACCCTAAGAGTATGGTTTCCTATGAAATCACCTTAAAGCCAAACCAGCCATACACGATATCCTCCTCTTGGCTTCATACAAGGACCCTCAATGTCCCTGATAGCCTCCTCTTGGCTACAATACAAGGACCCTTGATGTCCTCGATAGGCTCCTCTTGGGCTTACAATACAATGACCCAAGAGCTTTAAAAGCATCCCCCAATAATAAAACAATTTCTCCTAGAGATTTAGACACGATCATCTCTATGGAAGAAGTATCTCATCTATAGAATCACATCAAACATTAAACATTTTAAACAGTACACTAGATCAATGCTTACAATAAAAGATTCAATTTTTTTCAAACATCTTTCTTAACTTGTAAGTGGTAAAGCTTGACACTCAAGCAAAACACCCAATGCTTACAATGAAATATTTAATCAATCAAATTTTCAAAATGTATGTGATGAAATAGATTAGATACATTTTTCATTAAGATGACATTTGTCATTGTCTCTTAATTTTGCTTCCACAAGTACATGTGGGAACTCACGATTGCTCCGACTTTCTCAACCTCCTTTTAAGAATATGTAGGTACAAGGTCTCACCTCATGCGAGCATACTTCTTTCTCCCTCAAACCAAACAAACTCTAGTTCCCTTAGATCCGAGCTACAAATGCTCGATTCCCATTAGGGGATATGTATGCAGAGGATCCCAATGATCCTTATAGCATAATAATAAATAAACTTAGGTTCCTCGCTTAACCCACCCTTCTTAAATCCCAAAGGAGAATTTTTCCCTAAATAGCATAGCAAATAAAATACACAAACATACAAAAGAAATGCATAAAAAGTTCCTATAGAAAACTATAGATATATAGGGTGCTAATATCTTCCCATTATATAACCAAATTCTCTACCCTTGTCTCTTCCTTAACGCGTCAAGGCCTAGTTCACGCTAGTCGCATCGCATATCATATTTAGTATTTCATCTTTCCCTTTTCCATCTTCTTTCTTGTTTGGAAACAATAAATCTTGTGTGTCATGGCATCTTTTAAACAAAATCAAAAGAGTAAATCGCTTTGAGCCGTGATTCAAATTCGATTCATTCCCTCGTCACTACTTTACCGCGAATGTAAAAATGGTGACTGGATGGGGAGCAAGTTTTTTTTGTTTCTAAAAATAAAAAAGGGGTTAAGCTTCATTTGTACACATGTTTGTTTTTCTTTGTTGTGTGTTTGGTTCCATTACTTGTGATTTCATCCGATGGAAAAAATCTAAACCGAATTTAAGAAACATTTTAAGAATTAGTGGGGTATAGTCCTATTAAATTACGAGGAGTCTCATCCTTAATAAGTTAACTTGAGATCCCCTGCTCGGAGGTTTCTTGGGGTAATTGAGTTTAGAAAGTTATTTGTAAAGACATTCTTGCTTTTTCGCTTAATCTGCCGAGTTGTTGTAGAACCCATAATCCATCTTGGCCATTTAGATGAAAGTGCGTAAACTATTCGTATAGACTTGGATTAGTTGTTATGCTAGACTACGATCGACGATTTTTCTTGAAAAATATTATTGACTACGAGTTAGTTGTTTAAACCGATAATATTTCAAAGAGAAGCTGACCATGTATTATCAAGAGAACATGTTTACGTGTGTGATAAGCCCATGGAACGTATCCACGCTTGCTTCTTATCGCTGGCCTCATGCTCGTGACTTCAAACGTGAATGTGTGTATAACAACTAATCATGTTTGTATCTTTGTGGTATTCATGCATTCATTCATTCAAAACCTCAATTTCTCATTTTCCATTAAAATTTCCAAAGAATTTAGAGAATTTTTCGTTGCAAACATTTTAGTTGTTAGGGATGGATGTAAGAAGAAGAAATACCAAGAGATATGGTTTTAGATTTCATGATGTGGAAAATTTAAATGAGTGAGCATCCTGGTAGAAGATCCCTCGGATTTTAGAAAACGCTATGGAACTCTTTTAACTATATTGAACACTAACGTTAATGAAGGACTTCTTAAAACCTTGTTTCATTTTTACGATCCTGCCTATCGTTGTTTCACCTTCCGCTTGATGCATACTTTGGAAGAGTATGCAACTTAGTGTTTGACAAAGTTCCTTTCAATGGTTTGAAGCCATCTCAAGTCACAAGTCATTGCAACGATGACTCATTTAAGGAAATATGAGATAGACAAAACTTGACTACCAAAGGAAATCTCTTTGACTAACTTCAAAGTTTCTAATGGAGAAAGCTTTTAGTTTTGCCGGCCGGTAGCATGGTAAATTTTGAGGCTATTTTAGCTTTTCTCATTTATGGGTTGGTTTTATTTCCTAATGTCAAAGATTTCGTTGATATCAACTTCATGAGGATCTTCTTGATAAGAAATCATGTTCCCACCGCTGGTGATACATATTTATCTATTCATCATAGGAATCGCTAAGGAGATGGAATTATGTGTGCGTGCACCTTTGTTGTTCAAATGGATTATTTCAGACTTGCCTAAGTCTCCCATCTTCAAAGAAAACAAAACTGGTTGACATTGGCCTCAAGACTCATGTCTCTTACTAATGACGATATTCATGGCTTTGGCCTACAATGAGATAGAAATCATTGAAAGTCAGGAGAGTTTGCACAACGATCTCTCATTGGTACAAAAGGAGGAATTAACTACAACCCATTCCCCGGCAAGACGTCAACTTGGTATGAAAATCTAGTAAACTCCTTGGTTTTACAATAGAGGAATTATGTAGACATGGAAATATACACTTTCAAAGAAAAGAACTAAGGAATTCGAATGCCTTATGCTTATGAAGAATCCATGTTCCCGGTATCTAAATCGACCATCGCTCCCATTGAGACTATGGGAGAATACCAAGAAGCTTTGGCTAAGATGAGGCTAGAGAAAGATGCTTGGGAAGACAAATTTCTTAAGTCCGACTTTGAGAATGTAAAGCTTAAGAAATGTGTCAAAGATCATGAAAAACGCTTCTTTCAAGATGGATGGCTCATGAAGAAAGATGAAAAATTTGTCGAAAGGATTAAGCAATCAAGAAATACATCAAAGAAAGAAAATAAAACTTGAAGAATTGACAAATGGCGCCTCCGCCTCCCGACGAGTGGAAGAAAGTTGTTAACAATCTAAAAGCCGAGAAAGTCAATTGAAAGCTTTATGGAAAAAGATCTTGAAGTTGAAGTCGTGATCAAGAATTTGGTTCTTCATCGATTTAAGACGCTTAATTTGTATAGTTTAGCTTTTATTTATCATTTTCTTTATTGTTGTAAGAGCTATGCTCCAAAAACCTCGTTGTAATCTTTCCTTGATCTATTAATAAAAGAGAGTTTTTGTCCAAATGTTTGTAAGAAATTTCTTTTAGCATAAATTCTTGAAAAATACTTTCTTCTCTTAGCATTTCATAATCATGCATTATCTTTGCACTCGAGTTTGTTATTTAGAGTCTTATCTTTTGGGATTTTCTCCGAGATCGTTAAGTCGTCAGATCTTAGAGTTTCTCGATTGCATTCATACCGCCTCACGTATACAATACTGCGGCATAGAAAGAAAGTAATGGAAGATTTCGAACAAGAGAATATTGAGTCGTGGCAAAGAAACTACACTTTAAGAGAAAGTGGAAAGACTCAATGCTTCGTAAGCTCGCTGGTAGCTGCACGTAATCAACAACCACCTAACAAGTTCAAGCAACGATGATTTCAGAATCACTACTACTCCGCCTTTGCCGTCAATTAGTAATCCGCTTTTCACTATGCCGAGGGTTACCTTGGGGAATGCATTTCATTTCGCGTAGGTTTTGTCAAAGTACTCAAGTACCGACAACCACAACTTAGGTTCCTACTTTGCAGTAATCCGCTGCTCATCACAACCCGAGTAACCTTTTCTCAAGTCACTATGTCGGTTTCTCAACCAATCGTGACAAATTCAGGCCTGTGGTTCACTCATTCCTTATGTGAACAACGAAGTTTATCATGATCTTGGCGATAACACGACTCTCGTACGTATGGAAGATCTCCAGAACAATTCAATAAGATGCAATTAGAGATCAAAATGAACAATGGAAAGGATTTGTTTGAAAATGCCTAAGATCTATGTTCGTTCCCAGTTTGAGAATACAATCCAAGTTCAAAGTCCCGAATTTGATAAGTACAATGGCAACTCTTGCCCACCAAGCCATCTTGTGATGTATGCTAGGAAGATGTTTACTCATAACAATAAGCATCAATTGCTCATTTACTACTTCCAAGACAACCCATCAGGCCCGCTAAAGTGGTAATGGATTGGATAGTACTAACATTCAAACTTTCAACGACCTAGAGAAGATTTTGTTCGACAATATAAGTATAACTTGACATGGCTCAAGACCGACCAACTCGATCAATGTCTCAAAGGGATAAAGATACTTTCTAAGAGTATGCCCAACGATGGATGGAAATTGCTTCCCAAATCAATCCACCATGAAGAGAAAGATATGACCAAGATCTTCTTGAATACTTTGGTCTTCTCTATTATGAATGCATGATCACTAGTGATCCAAATGATTTCACCGAAATGGTAAAACATGGGGATGCGATTAGAAGGAGGAGTCCGAGCAAGACGCTTAAACAAAGAAGTTGGATCTTCAAGTGGAACCAAGAAATTTGGAACTGGTTTCCAAAGAAGAAAGAGTAAGATGTTGGAATGGTATCCCAAGGGAGACCAAGAAGAAAGGTTAATCACCGACTAATGTGTAGCCGCTTATCTCACCAGCTTTTAGTTCAATTCCAAATGTGGATTTACCCACAATTTCAAAGAATGTAATCAACATCCCCCGACGAAAGCTCATCCATTCAACAACAATTAGAGTTGTGCTCCTAGGATTTTTAGTTTTACCCAATTCCGATGTCTTTCACGAAGTTATATCTTGCTTTAATTGAGAGGAATCTTGTTCAAACTAGAACACCACCTCTGCCTGATAAGTTACCTTGGTGGTACAAAGCTGATGTGTCCTGTCCTTTTCACCAAGGGGCACCTGGCCATGATCTCGAACATTGCATAGCTTTGAAAGCTGAAGTTTAAAGACCCAAGTTAGAGCTCATCTTCTTTCAGGGATACAAATCCGAATGTACAAGCTAATCCACTGCCTAATCATGGAGGGCATGCTGTGAACATGGTATATGGCTGTCCTGGCCAGTATCAAGTATTCGACATAAACTTGGTAAGAGCAGATTTAGTACAGATGCATACTACTTTCTGCGTAATAGGTGGCTTTGCTCGACACAACTACAAATCTTGTAGGGTTTGTTCTAGAAATTCTCATGGATGTTCTACTGTGAAAACATATCTTCAATGACTAATGGATACATTCGAATCCTCAGAGATAGGAATGAGAATGAGGTGAATATGATAGGGTATTATCCGCATGAGCTTTTAGTCTCTATATCAACCCTAGAATCTCTTAAGTAAACGCCATCACCTCATTTCAACATGCCCGAGCGCATAGAGATCAAATACAACAATCCAAGGGTTCTTGTTTCTCCTTTGATCATCTGTCTACCTGGACCTGTTTCTTATGACTCCGACAAATCTGTTCCCTACCAATACAATGCAAAAATGATGGAAAATAGGAAGGAAGTCCCATACCTACTCTTTCATCCGTAGTCAACATCTCCAAGTAAGTCGAGTAACTAGAACGGGCGCATACCCCTGCTGCAACCAAAGCAGACTATCGTTCTTGCAGCTAGGCAAAGTCCTATCGATGTACCTGTTGTGAATCCTGTAGGAATTCCTGTTGGTAATCCAGACTTAAACATTGGTCCGTCTGATGGAACCAATATCAATCTAGACTTTGATGAAATTCTAAAGCTGATCAAGAAGAGTGAGTACAAAGTTATGGATCAACTGATGCAAACTCCTTCCAAAATCTCAATACTCTCTTTGCTTTTAAACTCTGAAGCCCATCGAGAGGCCCTGGTGAGAGTTTTTAATCAAGCCTTCGTAGATCACGATGTAACTACCGATCAATTTGGTGGAATCGTAGCCAACATAACGACTTGCAACAATCTGAGCTTCAGTGATGAAGAACTCCCTGAAGAGGGTAGAGATCAAAATTTAGCTCTGCATATCTCTATGAACTGTCAATCAGATTCTTTGTCCAATGTGTTAATAGACCGTGGCTCTTCCTTAAACATAATTCCAAAGCCGACTCTTGCTCGTATGTCTTACAAAGGAACACCTATGAAATTCAGTGGTGTGGTAGTCAAAGCTTTTGACGGATCAAGAAAATATGTTATTGGAGAAATCGATCTTCCGATAACAATTGGTCCACATACTTTTCAAGTCACCTTCCAAGTTATGGACGTTTAACCCGCCTAAAGCTGTTTGCTAGGTCGACCATGGATACATGAAGCTGGAGCAGTAACATCTATGCTCCACCAACAATTGAAATTCATAACAATCGGAAAGTTGGTAACCATTAGTGGGGAGCAAGCCTTGTTAGTGAGCCACTTATCCATTTCTTCTTTCATCACTACTGACGATGTAGAAGGAACACAGTTCCAAGGTCTCTCGTTAGAAGATAAATCTGCTAAGAAAAATAGATCATCTATCTCCTCTTACAAAGAAGCAGCACAGAGAGTGAAAGACGGCACTGCCGAATATTGTGGACAAGTTGTGATTCCTATCAACAACAAAACCAAAATGGGACTCAGATTTACTCCAGTACTCTCAAAAACCACTAAGAAAGATGAAAATTTTCGTCCAATCAAAGAAGTGTTCCACATCTGAGGTTTTCTTAACCCGATTCATCAAGAGGTCAATGTCCTTATTGGTGAAAGCACTGAAGAAAATATCTTTGGTTCTGAAGAATGGAAAACTTATCTCAATGACTCTGGATACATATCTCAGAAATACATATCTCAGAAGTACATTGCTGATCCGTCTCATGAGATTCGGTAGATGATGGTGCACGAGAGAATTTGACGTGGAAGCGGTAACTGTAAGAATCGAGGATCGAAGTCAAGCAATTGCAGGCAAAGAGATTGCATTGGTAAGAGTGGCTGGGGAGGACCAGTGATGGAAATGTCACTGGGAGCCGGAGAGTCGATGAAGGACTGTCGATCCCGAACTATTCGTTCGAGGTATGTTTTCGAGGACGAAAACTCTTTTAAGTTGGGGGGAGTTGTGACACCCCAAAATAATTCGGTAATTAAATAATTATGATTTTTAAATTATTAAATTAATTTAGAACATAATTTATTAATATATTGAATTATTAAGATTAAATGATGGAATTAATTGGGAAGAGAAGTAATATTTATTTTATTTATGATTAAAAGGAATAAAAGGAATAAAATAAGGAAAGAAGGAAAATAGAGTCATTTTTGGAGAAAACAAGATACGAAGTGAGAAGAGGAGAAAAGAAGGAAGAAAACCTAGAAGTGTCAAGTCGAAGAACCCACAAGTGGGTGATTTCATTGGTTATTGCTTATTATAGGTTTTGATTTTGATATTATAGATCAGCATGTTAGGAAATCTTAGTTTGTAAATTTCTAGATTTCCATGGATGTATCCCTACGGGTGTCGATGAGTCGATGGTAGGTCTAAAATGATTAGAGTGTCGATACCAATTATGACCGATAGGAAGATGATAATTGATGTGATAAATGATGCAAATTGATGTATTTTGGTGTTTCCAATGATGGAATTCGTATGGGTAAAATTGGATTGATTGAGGATGAAAGGAATGTCACAAAAGTGCGTGAAATGGCCTCAGAACACGTGGGAACCGGTTCCCTGGGGAGGAACCGGTTCCACTTTGAAAACTTTTGAAAACTGTAATTAGATGTGAACCGGTTCCCATGGAGGAACCGGTTCCACGTTGTTTTTCCGTAAAATATGATTTTATTTCGGGAACCTCCCTCACCGAGGAACCGGTTCCCATACATTTTTCCAGGGCGCTGATTTTTGAATTAGGAACCGTTACTCCTGTGGAGGAACCGGTTCCATCAAATATTTTAAAATTTTTAAAACTTCAAAATTCATAACTTTCAAACCGTAAGTCCGCTTTTGAGCCTGCTTTGGACGTTATTTCCTAAATTTAATGCTCTACCTTATGAAATGAAAATATTTTAGAAAACTTGAAATTATTTTGAAAAGGGGTTGAATTTCGAAATAAATAATTGTTAACCCGACATAATGATGTATGTGTAGTAGAAGACCTTTAGTGATGGAGATACTGATAATGTGTAGATGTAATAGCATGTTTATGCTGATGTTAGATGTATGCATGATTGGTTGATGTATCATGTTGATTGGTTTGCATGTTTATGCTGATGTTAGATGTATGCATGATTGGTGATATACCATGTTGATTGGTTTGATTCGCTTATGTTAGATGAATGTATACATAGACCGATTGATGTTGCATGTTAGTGATGTGTGTGTAACACATGAACTGACTTTTGTAGGATTTTGTATCGCAATGTGCGGATAGCAAGAGTCGCCACCGACTTTTATTTTTATCCAATTAAGGGAAGGTAAAAGTACGTAAAAGACCTTCGCTTAGATTCTGAGTACGGGAGAAGGTTATGAAAAGGGAAGGTATTAGCACCCTTTCCATCCGCAGCTTATTCTACGGCTCTTAGTTGCTCCGCATCACTTTAAAATTATGCTTTCCGTGTTTGACAAAAGTATTTTGAAAAAGGTATTTCGCTTGACTTTGTAATGACTCATAGGAGTGCAAAGTGTTCGAAATGTTTCGCTTTTGAAAAGAGTTTGAACTTTGTGTGTGTGAAAAGCATTTGGTTTAGAGCAAGCAACTAAAAGACTTATTTACCCACTCGTAATTGGTCGCTTTCATACTTTTACGCCTTTAGAATAGCGCTAGCCGCACTATTAGTTAGTAGGTAGCTCCATCGTTGGATGTAAGCGGACATTCAAGGGACATCGGATGGTCATAGAAGGCAACTTGTAGGAAGTATCCAGCACATTCAAGGGACTATCATCATTTTCGAGGCGACAATCGAGGGTCAAGATCATGTATTCGGAGGCTACATCGTGGGTCTTATGATCTTTGTATCAAGGGACTATGATGATTTTTGGAAGGCAACGGTGCTAGAATACCTCTACGCTCGAGGGACATGACCATTTTGAATTCAAGCAGGCAACGAGAGAATTACCCTAAGGTGCGTGTGTGAAAGAAGTGTGTTGATTTTATATTTTATCTTGCAAATTAGTGGGCTATGTTCGTTATTATCTTGCCATACGCCTAGTTACTAGCTTATAGGGTGGAAATTAAAATGCGGAATGTAAAGTGGAAAGGTAAATGTCCCACGCTATTACATGGCTTTGGGGCAGATACATAATTTAAAATGCGGAAAATAAAGTCCTAATTTAAACTATTACATCCCATGAGCAATTACATTATTGGAAAAAATAAAATGATAAAGAAAAAATTGTCTGAATCGGATCAACCTGCAAGAGAATGAGAAATCGGAAAATGCGATATGAATCGAACAAGAGAAAAAATGTTAGAAAATGCAAGTTTTTAATTGGAAAAAATATGACATGCTGGAAATAATATAAATATGCTAAAATAAATTTTTGGGATTTTTTGGATGCAATTTAATAATTTAAAATGAATTAAAAGTGATTTAAATGCAAAATTATGAATAAAAATAAATATGCATGCAAAATTATATTTTTTAATTTTATAAATTAAATAAAGATTTTATGAAAATAATGCAAAAAGAAAATTAATTTTTGATGATTTTTAAATGCGAAATAAAAATATGAAAAGAAATTAAATGATGCAAAATATTTAAATAAAAGAAAATATGAAAAGTTGAAGTTTGGAAAAAGAAAACAAAACCGGTCCCGAGGGATTCGAATCGGGTCCCTTGAGAGCATCTATGCACGCCCATGCCTTAACCAACCGAGCCAGTTTTAACTGCTTGAAAATTGGAACGAGTGGATTACAACACGCGCCGCCTTCGATCGCATCGCTTCACGCCACCCATCGCCTTCTTCATTTCAAATATTTGAAAATCCAATGTCGGCTATTGCTCGACGCTAAGTCCCC
Organism: Vicia sativa; assembly: GCA_021764765.1. Classification (NCBI taxonomy): domain Eukaryota; kingdom Viridiplantae; phylum Streptophyta; class Magnoliopsida; order Fabales; family Fabaceae; genus Vicia; species Vicia sativa. The sequence continues at coordinate 105,246,390 of CM038797.1, read as the reverse complement.
GCAAACATCAAAAATCCAAAGATACATAATATAAATGAATTCTAAAGGCATGGTTCGATTCCTCGATCATTCCAATGCATTGGTATAGGTCTCATGGTCCAATTTTTCCTATTTTGTGAAACCCTAAATCGACCTCGAAACCCTAACAATGGTGTTATGCATTCCTGCCATGGAAATTCAATTGAGTGCCCGTAAAGCTTGCAAACACATCACTAATCACAAAACAAACACAAAACATGTTAATAATGCATGAATGAAAGAATACGATTTTTGAAATTTCAAGAACAAACCAAATTCGTTTTCACGATTCTTGATGGTTTTTGGCAAAGTAAAGGTCCGAATGCTTCCTGGATGTCAAGGAATATGTTTGAATCCTCAAAATCGCTTGAAACCTACTGGATCGATGGCCTAGTTGCTTGTGCACGAAATTTTTGACTTTAGGTTAGGTTCTTGAGCCAATTTTTTCATTCTTTCTTGATAGTATGCATCATATATTTATACCGATGGATTTGGGATGGTTTTGGAAGAGAATCAATCAACATTTAAAGCAAATCAAATTTGATTTTTGTAAAAAATCAAATTTTCAAAACTTGATTAATTTTCAATCCAATCTTGCCATTTTGATCAAATTTCGAAATTTGTTGGCCTTTGTGAGTTGCTTGGGTATCAAGGAAGGAATAAAAATCAATCTTGCAATTAATTTTGATTTTATACTTTATTTTTAAATTTAATTTGTATTTAAATGAATAAATTCCAAATTAAATAGAAAAATAAAATAAAAATTCGTGGCATTGGGCTTGGATATTCCTAATTGCATGAGGAATAAGTTTGGATGAAGAAAAAGCAAGCCCATTTGCAAAAAATTTGATTTTTAGAAGTATCTCTCTTTGTGCATTCCTTCAAAATTGCCCAACTTGTGAATGGTGTATCTTGCTCAATTTTTCATCTTTTTGAGTGTTCTTGGACTTTTTAAAAATATCTAAGAGTCCTCTAACCAACCTTTTGGTCTCATCTCAATTGAGTTTCCATGCTCAATATATCCTCAAAACAAAATGTTGACTTTTGTTGACTTTGAAAATGACTGTAATGTTTGGGCCATACCTCTCAAATGAAGCATTTTTGGACATTCTTGTGAGACATGAAGTTGTAGAGAATTGAATTTCCTTCAAAACAAGAGGTGGTAGAAAACTTTCGAGAAAGTATGAAGAGTTATGATCACCAAAGTTTAGTTGACTTTTCACCTAGAAACCCTAATTTAGAAAGTTTGACTTTTGAGCAAATCTTGAGTTTTCTTGATGAATCATGATCAACCCTTGATCAAATGATGAATGTAACTTCAAAATGAGGATGTTGACCAAAAATTATGAAGTTTGACTGTATGTTGACCATAGTTGACTTTTGTCCAATACAACTGATTTTCAACCATCTGAGCAATTGTCTGAGGAAACTTGATCTGTGAAGCTTGAAACTTGACATGGAGAATCTTTGAAGCATATGAGGAGGCATGAAGACCATTGGGGATGTTGGAAGCCCATCTTGACCTGAGAGATACCAAACCCTAGTTTGGGTTGATTGCTTAGGAGAGAGTTTGTCTGATCAACTCTCGAGGAATCCTCGAGCATGGATGTATGAAATATCTTCGAGAAGATGGAGGAAAATTTTGGGTATGACAGCTGCCCTGTGCAATCTTCTTGTACTAGAAGGGTTAGATTGGCATGCGTGCCTTCGTGACCGGAGGGTAAGATGATTGAACACCGAGTACACTCAAAATTTGCACTCGTTGGCGATGATGCGGAATGGGCTTACAGATGCCATTTGGAGAAACCGGGAATGAGTCGACGTTAGACTCGAGATCATTGATAGGAGGATTGCGGAAAGTGAGCCGACGCTAGACTCAGACGCTTCGAAGAGAGAGGAGATGGGCTTAAGATGCCATCCGAGGAGTCGACGTTGACTTCGTGTTCATTTTTGAATGAAGTTATTGGTTTGCATTGATTTTTAACCATATATGCAGATTCTCAAAGTGAAGCAATCGTTGATAAGTATCGAGACGGCTTAAGATGCCATCCAAGGCAACCGAGTCGCTAGACTCAGAAGTTGCGTTGATAATAAGGAATCGAATAACTCTTCGGCCGATTACCGAGGGAAATAATAGTTGGCAAAAATGTGATAGCTTCTGCCAGCATCGGTGTTGATCCATTGCTCGTTATCGGAGGATAACTTGTGATCGTTCGATAGGTTTCCGTCTGCTTCGGTCTTAATCCCGGATCCGTTGTCGGAGGACAACGAGGGCGGTCGTCGTGATAGTTTTCCGCCGAGATTCGGGCTTAATCTCGACCAGCCTCGGAGGACAACTAGCGGTCTTTCAAATAGTTTTCCCGCCGATTCGGGCTTAATCTCGACCAATCGTCGGAGGACAACCAAGGGGGGTCTTTCGATAGTTTTCCGTCGATTCGAGGCTTAACTCGACCGTCGAGGACAACCAAGGGCGGTCTTTCGATAGTTTTCCGCCGATTTGGGATTAATCTCGGACTGCTTTGCCAAGTGATCATACTGCTTTGGAGAAACAAGAGAAACTTTGATAGAATATTTGTTAGTTTTATGCAGAGTATGATGCATGACAATGTATAGAATGGCATATGCATATTATGACTTTATGAGAAATGTGAATGATAGATGTTGTGGTATTTCAAAACATTTCCATCTTGAAGAAGATGTAGATGTCCTGCTTGAGGATTTCTGACTTCTGCTTGGGGTTGAGTAGGTGAGAACCCTGCATTTGAAAGAGAAGAAAGATATCCCGGATTCCTCCGATGCACTATCTGACCAAGTCTTGGGCCTAGATATGGTTGATAGAGATCGAAAATCTCGCTTGTTGAAGATCTCATAGACCCCCGCCGAGGAGAACTGGGAGGCGATCCGCTGGGGACCTTGTATGTAGATCCGCCGAGGAAATTTAGGAGGCGCTCTACTGGGGATTCTGGGTGTAGATCTCGCTGGAGAGCAATTGGTAGTTGCCGGGAGACCGGGTTGGAAGAGTCAGGAACCCGTTGTAATCCCAGGCTGGGGGATGAAGATGTGGTTTCCTCCGATGCACTATCTGACCAAGTTTCGAGTCTCGGCTAAAAAGGAAAGGATCGAGATACCTACTGGGATAAATACCTTGACTGGGGGTGAAGGGTTACCGCTTGGAGACCGATGTAACACTGCTTGGTTGAGTGGAATCGCTACTTGGATTAACACATACCCCGCTGGAGGGAGGTTTGTAGGTAACACCTTTGTGGGGATCATGCTCTATGGGGAATGTTTTGTGACCACATCGCCGCCAATTCCCCGGAGCTCGTAGTAAGCACTTTGCATGTTCACTTTTCGTATGTTTGCAAGTAGATTTTTATTGTCAAATGCATATAATCATTCAAAGCAAACGTTGGACTTTATGCAAACCACAACAGTGAAAATTGTAAAGAAAAAGAACTTGTTTTTTATTTGAAATACGGCGTATGGCCGAGTAGTTTGTACACAAGAAAGGTAAAAAGCCATGCGGAAACAATCTCGTTAAGTTCCAACTATGCTAGTACTCATATATTTCAACTATCTCATCTCCTTGCTGTCGAGAAAGTGAGTAGATCGATCTTCGCCATTTGAATCTTGAATGATAGTAGTCTGAAGGGGTGATCCGAAGAGACATAGTCGCACGCTTAAATCCCTAACTTTGCCTAGACCGCCTTTCGGTTTTCACCACCGATACCCTTTTTGCCCAAGCCGCCTTTTAGGTTTTCGACTTGCCAGTGTACATGTTTTGTATATATCCTTAACTTTTGCCCGAACCTTTGGTTCGCCAGATGCCCTTATTTTGCTCTAGGCCACCGACCTAGCGGGTCTCTTTTATGCGTAGTATTTTTTGACTATGTCTGCTCACGTGGTGTGGAAGTCTTCACCATCCATGGTGCTAAGTATCATAGTCTACCGAAAATACTGTCTTGACTACAAATGGTCCTCGTAGGTGGGAGTCCATTTTCCCTGGATCACCTTGTGGAAGAATGATGCGCTGACAACTAGATCACCGACTTGGTAGACTCGGTGCTTGACCTTCTTGTTAAATGCTCGATCATTCGCTCGATAGATCCGTCCATGGCGATGGATGCGAGTCGCTTTCATCAATCAAGTTAATCTGTCAAGGCGAGTCTCGACCCAATCGCTCGCTTAACTCCGTCCCGGAGGACTCGTCGAGGGTATCCGAACCTCGATGGGTAACTGCCCATACCGTATACAAGAGAGAAGGTTGCCCCGTGGATGTCCGTGTCAGAAGCGATAACCATGAAGAGAAAATGGTAACATCTCATGCCAATCCTTGTAAGTCACGTCATCTTCAGATAATCTTCTTAATGTTTTTGTTGGCGGCTTCCACTGCGCCATTCATCTTAGGCCGATATGGAGAAGAATTGTGATGCTTGATCTTGAACTGCGTGCAGAGTTCGTGATCATCTTGTTGTTGAGATTAGAGCCGTTATCTGTGATAATCCTTTCGGGAGTGCCATACCGATGATAAGATTATGCTTGATGAACCGAGCCACAACGTTTTTGGTAACAGATGCGAACGAGGTCTTCTACCCACTTGGTAAAGTAATCAATTGCCACAAGGATGAAACAATGTCCATTGAAGTCATGGGCTTAATTTCTCCAATCATGTCAATGCCCCACATTTCAAAAGGCCAAGGAGAAGTTAAAACATTCAGAGGTACCGAGGCACGTACTTTGTCCGCATAAACCGCATTTGTGACAAGATCGAGCGAGCGGTGACAATCGCGCTTCCATGGTGGACCAATAGTAACTGCTCTCAAAATCTTCTTAGCCATCGTATGTCCACCGGAGTGGGTACCAAATGCGCCTTCGTAACTCTTCCATGATACGCATTGCTCGCTCGTCTACACAACGAGTAAACACAAGTCGTGGTTGCTTGTATAAGATGCCGCTAAGGAAGAATTTGGATGCAAATCTTCTCATGAACTTTTATCATTAATGATGCCCTCGGGATATTCCCGAGTCTCAAGATACTTCTTCACGCCATAATACCAAGGTTTTCTTCAAGCTCATAACAATAAGTCGGTTCGTCGAACTTCTCGATGATGATCCGGGGAGCCTCGTTGTCCCATCTCGACCTTGAACATAGACGACATAGTAGCTAATGCGCTCGCCAACCGATTCTCTTCGTGGAATATGATTGAAAGTAATCTCTTCAAGTAGGATCAAACTCATAACATGCTCTCGATACTTAATAAGATTCTGATGCCGATCCCACTCGCCTTAACTGGACCGATCACTAAAGCCGAGTCTCCATATACTTGCAAGAACTTGATTCTTAAGTCAATAGCAATTTTGATACCCATAATGCACGCCCATATTCGGCCCATGTTGTTAGTGCAATGAAACATAATCATGTGAAAGGAGTATGTCCGTCGTGGAGATGTAATGATGGCGCCAATGCCATTGCCAAGTAAGTTCGAGGCTCCATCAAAGACCATGGTCCATAGATCCTTGTTCGTGTCCTTCGTCCGTCCCGGTTCTTCACAATCAGAATTAGTAAAACGCCTTCGTCTGAAATTGAATCGCATAGAATGAGATGATGGCCATTACACTTCCTTTGATCGCTTCGAGAAGTGTACTGATGTCATATTCGGTCAAGATCATTTGCCATCTTGCTATTCTTCCCGAGAGAGCCGGCTTTTCAAATATGTATTTTATTTGGATCCATCTTGAAATCAACAAGGTAGTGTGAGTCAACATATACTCGTCTTAGTCGACGAGCAGCAAGCCAAAGCGTTGCAAGTTTTCTCAAGCTCGAGTATCTTGTTTCACAATGGTAAACTTTTGCTAAGGTAGTATATTGCATGCTCTTTCGACTGCACTGCCATGTTGCCCCAACACACACCCCATTGAATTTTCTAACACCGTCAAGTACATGATAAGAGGTCTTCCTTCGGCAGTGGCATCGTGATAAGAGGATTCTGAGGTACCTTGATCTTATCAAAGGCGATCCACAATCGCTGCTCCATTCCACTACTTGATCTTTCTTTAGTAACTTGAAGATTGGCTCACAAGTAGCAGTGTGTGCAATGAATCGAAATGTAGTTTAGTCGGCCCAAGAAACCTCTCGACTCTTTCTCAAAAGGGCGCGGCATCTCTGAATAGTTTTAACCTTGGCGGGTCAACCTCAATACCTTTACCATCGACAACAAACCCTAGGAGTTTTCCGATCCGACTCAAAGGTGCACTTGTTGGGATTCAGCCTCAATCAGACTTCTTCAACTCCGTCGAACGCCAACTGTGTTCATATCAACTGCTTTGAGAAGACATTTTTCCCAAGAGGTTAAGATCGAAATGAGATTATGTCGTTAAGCAGATGAACCTAGCTGTGAAAGATGGTGCTGTGGTGTTTATGTTGTATTCTGCGATAGAAGCGGAGGGAAAAGCCAAAGGTGATGGATTGCCAGTGGTGAATGAATTTCCAGAGGTGTTTCCGGAAGACGTTAGTGAATTGCCACCTGAGAGAGAGGTAGAATTTACTATAGATCTGATTCCTGGAACTAGTCCGGTGTCGATGGCGCCTTATCGCATGTCGGCATCTGAATTAGCTGAACTGAAGAAGCAGTTAGAAGAATTGCTGGAGAAGAAGTTTATTCGTCCGAGTGTTTCACTGGGTGCTCGTGTTATTGGTTAAGAAGAAGGAAGGTTCAATGAGGTTATGTGTTGACTACCGACAGTTGAATAAAGTTACAATCAAGAATCGATATCCTTTGCCGAGGATTGATGATTTGATGGATCAGCTCGTTGGAGCGTGTGTGTTTAGTAAGATTGATCTGAGATCTGGATATCATCAGATTCGTGTGAAGTCAGAGGATATTCAGAAAACTGCATTTAGAACGAGGTATGGACATTATGAATATTCCGTTATGCCGTTTGGAGTTACTAATGCACCTGATGTTTTCATGGAGTATATGAACAGGATATTTCATCCGTATCTTGACAAGTTCGTAGTAGTGTTCATCGATTCTGATTTATTCGAAAAGCGACGAGGAGCATGCAGAACATCTCAGAGTTGTGTTGGAATTATTGAAAGAAAAGAAGCTTTATGAGAAGTTGTCCAAGTGTGAATTCTGGTTAGAGGAGGTGAGTTTTCGGCATGTAATTTCCAAGAATGGAATTGCATGATCCTACGAAGGTAGATGCGGTATCTCGGGGAAGCGTCAAGAATGCTTCAAGATCCGTAGTTTTCTAGGTCTTGCAGTTATTACCGGAAGTTTATTGAGGGTTTTCCAAACTGCGCCATTGACTAAGTTGACCAGAAGGGTCGTGTTTGTTTGGGATGTGAATGTGAGAAAGGATTTCAAGAGTCAAGAGGAGGTTGACAAGTGCTCCGATCTTGATTTTGCCAGATCCGACTAAGTCTTTTGTGGTGTATTGTGACACATCATTAATGGGATTAGGTGGTGTGTTGATGCAAGATAAGCAGGTTGTGGCTTATGCTTCGCGACAATTGAAAGTGCATGAAAGGAATTATCCGACTCATGATTTGGAGTTGGCAGCTGTTGTATTTGTTTTGAAACTATGGAGACATTATTTATATGGTTCTAGGTTTGAGGTATTCAGTGATCACAAGAGTCTGAAGTATCTCTTCGATCAGAAAGAGTTGAACATGAGGCAGAGAAGATGGTTAGAATTCTTAAAGGATTACGATTTCGGTTTGAATTACCATCCTGGTAAGCAAACGTTGTTGCGGATGCTTTAAGTAGAAAGTCCTTGCATATGTCGATGTTGATGGTCCGTGAGTTAGATTTGGTTGTGCAGTTCAGAGATCTAAGTTTGGTTTGTGAAACTACTCCGAATAGTGTAAAATTGGGTATGTTGAAGCTGACCAGTGGTATTCTGGAAGAGATTAGAAATGGACAGAAATCCGATGTTGGTTTAGTTGATAAGTTGACATTGATCAACCAAGGTCAAGGAGGCGAGTTCCGAATTGACGAGAATGGTGTTATGAGATTTGGTGATCGGGTGTGTGTTCCGGATGTTGCTGAGATTCGGAAGAGTATTTTAGAAGAAGGGCATCGTAGCGGGTTGAGTATTCACCCCGGTGCTACTAAAATGTACCATGATTTGAAAAAGTTGTTTTGGTGGCCGGGAATGAAGAAGGAAATTGCTGAGTTTGTGTATGCTTGTTTGGTTTGTCAAAAGTCAAAAATCGAGCATCAGAAACCGTCAGGATTGATGGAGCCATTATTTATTCTAGAATGGAAGTGGGATGGAATCTCTATGGATTTTGTGTCTGGTTTGCCAAGAACAGCTAAGAATTGTGATTCTATCTGGGTGATTGTGGATAGGTTGACGAAATCTGCTCATTTTATTCCGATAAGAATGGATTACCCGATGGAGAGATTAGCAGAATTGTATGTCGAAAAGGTTGTGAGTTTGCATGGTATTCCGTCTAGTATTGTGTCGGATCGGGATCCGAGGTTTACATCTAAGTTCGGACGGATTGCAAGAAGCGGGTACCAAGTTGCGCTTGAGTTTCGCTTATCATCCACGCATGATGGTCGACGGAAAGAACGATTCACTCGTTGGAAGATTTGCTGAGAGCTTGTGTGTTAGAGAAGGGTGAAGCTTGGGATAGTTACCTGCCATTGATTGAGTTTACCTACAACAATAGCTTTCACTCGAGTATTGGTATGGCTCCGTTTGAGGCATTGTATGGTAGGAGGTGTCGGACACCATTGTGTTGGTATGAAACTGGAGAGAGTGCCGTGATTGGACCGGAAATCGTTGAGCAAACTTCGGAAAAGATTAAGATGATTCAGGAGAAGATGAGGACTTCTCAGAGTCGTCAGAAAAGTTATCATGATAAGAGGAGGAAAGACCTTGAGTTTAGTGAAGGAGAACATGTGTTTATGCGAGTTACTCCGATGACTGGTATTGGTCGAGCTTTGAAGTCAAAGAAGTTGACTCCACGATTTATTGGTCCTTTTCAGATTACCAAGAGAATTGGGAAGGTTGCATATCAGATTGCTTTGCCGCCGTCACTTGCGAATTTGCATGATGTTTTTCATGTGTCTCAGCTGAGGAAGTACATTGCTGATCCGTCTCATGAGATTCGGGTAGATGATATACAGGTACGAGAGAATTTGACTGTGGAAGCGGTACCTGTAAGAATTGAGGATCGGAAGTTGAAACAGTTGCGAGGCAAAGAGATTGCATTGGTAAGAGTGGCTTGGGGAGGACCAGCTGATGGAAATGTCACTTGGGAGCTGGAGAGTCAGATGAAGGACTCGTATCCCGAACTATTCGTCTGAGGTATGTTTTCGAGGACGAAAACTCTTTTAAGTTGGGGGGAGTTGTGACACCCCAAAATAATTCGGTAATTAAATAATTATGATTTTTAAATTATTAAATTAATTTAGAACATAATTTATTAATATATTGAATTATTAAGATTAAATGATGGAATTAATTGGGGAAGAGAAGTAATATTTATTTTATTTATGATTAAAAGGAATAAAATAAGGAAAGAAGGAAAATAGAGTCATTTTTGGAGAAAACAAGATACGTGAAGTGAGAAGAGGAGAAAAGAAGGAAGAAAACCTAGAAGTGTCAGAAGTCGAAGAACCCACAAGGTAAGGGGTGATTTCGATTGGTTATTGCTTATTATAGGTTTTGATTTTGATATTATAGATCAAAGCATGTTAGGAAATCTTAGTTTGTAAATTTCTAGATTTCCATGGATGTATCCCTATGGGTGTCAGATTGTGTCAGATGGTAGGTCTAAAATGATTAGAGTGTCAGATACCAATTATGACCGATATAGAAGATGATAATTGATGTGATAAATGATGCAAATTGATGTATTTTGGTGTTTCCAATGATGGAATTCGATGGGTAAAATTGGATTGATTGAGGATGAAAGGAATGTCAAAAGTGCGTGAAATGGCTCTCGAACACGTGGGAACCGGTTCCTGGGGAGGAACCGGTTCCACTTTGAAAACTTTTGAAAATCGAAAATTTTACAGTGAACCGTTCCTCGCATGGAGGAACCGGTTCCACGTTGTTTTTCCGTAAAATATGAAATTTACTCGGGAACCGGTTCCTACCGAGGAACCCGGTTCCCATACATTTTTCCAGGGCGCTGATTTTTGAATTGGGAACCGTTACTCCTGTGGAGGAACCGTTCCAACGAAATATTTTTAAAATTTTTAAAACTTCAAAATTCATAACTTTCAAACCGTAAGTCCGCTTTTGAGCGCTGCTTTGGAAGTTATTTCCAAATTTAATGCTCTACCTTATGAAATGAAAATATTTTAGAAAACTTGAAATTATTTTGAAAAGGGGTTGAATTTCGAAATAAATAATTGTTAACTGACACATAATGATGTATGTGTAGTAGAGGACCTTTGGTGATGGAGATACTGATAATGTGTAGATGTAATAGCATGTTTATGCTGATGTTAGATGTATGCATGATTGGTTGATATATCATGTTGATTGGTTTGCATGCTTATGCTGATGTTAGATGTATGCATGATTGGTGATATACCATGTTGATTGGTTTGATTCAGTTATGTTAGATGAATGTATACATAGACTGATTGATGTTGCATGCTAGTGATGTGCGTGCATTTGCATTGTTTGGTGAAGTTAATTCCCATTGTGCGGAATTTGACTTGGATTGCCGATAACCGTTACCCGAGTGAGGATGGGTGCTTAGGTTGGGTTCGTGTCCGAGTGGTTATGGACGAATCGATGGTACTGTATCCGGTTGATGATGGATCGTGTGGGTGACTTGGTCACGAGTCGGCACCGCATGCATTGAGTCTCAGATTGTGTGTGTATGGAATTGTAACATGTTAGGATGTCTTCCAGGTTGCAATTCTTTTGTTGTCTATTGATTATGCATGATGATTTATATGAATATGGTTGTGTGTTGATTCAATTGTGTTAGTGGGTGAAATAATATGTTTGTGATATATTGTTAAATGAGAAGCTTATAATATGCTTTAATTAAGTCTCACCCTTACTTTACAATTTCGATTAAAGTTAGCAATGAGGAGTTGGTGAGGATGGCTCTAGAGCTTATCTTTTAAGTTCACGTGTCGTGTCATGCTCGATTAGATTGTAACATCGGGGAACATTTAGTTAAGAGAATTGTTATTCGCTTAACTGCTTATTGTATTCTTGAGAACCATGATGGTTTATTACATTTTGGTTTTGGTATTTCCACTGTAAGACATGGTCTTAAATTGATTGAATTATTTGGATAATGATCCTCGTAGCATGGCTACTGTTTGAATGAAGTTTTATTTTATCTATTAATTGTGACATCCTCCTTTGCCGTGTTAACTCGATTAAAGTCGATTTTGATATTAATATAGTTAATATTATTCGGGTATTTAGATGGGTGTTACAAAAGGCATGTTCCAAAGAAGACATTAAAGAAGAAATTACACATATCCCACCGAGGTTTGGGATACCTTGGGACAACCAAGTGGAAAATTTGACTTCATGGTAAAATATACCCCCTAAAAGTTCAAGAATTTCAATCAAGACATCCAACCAACCGGATGGGAAGATCCTCTTGAATATCTCAACAACCGTAAGAGGCATACATGCCCTCTCAATCTCATCATCCATTCAAATCACGATCAAGATCTTTGCTTCAACACACATGCCAAGGTTGTTGAACCGAATTTTTCTATTCCCAAATAAATGCAATTTTTGGAGATGATTGGGAAGATGGTCCCGAAAATGACTTGGAAAGTGTCTCGATAACTAGTCTCTTCATCCGTAAGATTGGGAATTACATTCTAAAATCCGTAATACATGTCCCTCAAGACACATGTAATTCATTTTATACCCTCGACTGTCGAACAAGTAGAGGAAGATCGCCTCAGCAGTACAAAGGACAAGGTTAACAAACTAGAGCCTTCAAATCCTGCTTGACCAACGGTCAACGTCATCATTGAAAATGATCCTAAGGGAAAACTGCTAGAATACATAGTCTACCAAGGAGTTCGTCACAATTGGAAAGCCGTTGAGGTTCAGACTGTTGTTCACCGTTCTAAGTAGTCATCTCACTTTTATTTTAAACTCTCGCCCAGCCCAAGGAAGAGAGATGTTTTATAGGGCTAGCTTTTAAATAATTTTCTCTTTGTCTCTCCCAAGACAAAAGAGTTTGTGTTTAGGGCCGTGTTTCATATGTGAATCATAAATAAAGTGTTGTTTTGATTCTCACATTTTGTGTTTGTTTTTCATTTTTTGCCTTTTTTTTCTCTTCTGGAAATGGTAATCCTAAAAAACCCAATAAAACAAACATTTTCAAATAATCAGATACACTTTGCATTTTCTTTTTCTAAAAATGAACATAAATCACATGTGCGTATTAAAAATGAATAAATCCATTGAATGAAATAACCCTATGCCTCTCCCAACATTGAATTCTCGTGTTCAAGTCAAGAAGAGGAAGAAGAAGGATCCCAAATGAGATTTCCGACTAATTAAGCATGAGGAAAGAATCATTCAGCCTCACGAAGAGCCTTTAGAAACGATCAACTGGGTTATGAGGAAAATGAAAAGAAGTAAACATCGGAGCTCTACTGACGTAAGATGTCAAGAGCAAAATGATAGATCTTCTAAAGGAATATGTCGATGTGTTTGCTTGGTCCTACCGAGACATGCCAGGTTGGATACCAACATCGTAGAGCATCACTTGCCATTAAAGCCGTAATCTCTACCGCTAAGAACCGAGGAGGACTCACCTGCATATGGCGATAAGATAAAAAGGAGGTTCAAAAGGAACTCGATGCAGTTTTATCGTCACCTCCTTCCTCAATGGTTAGCCAACATAGTGCCTGCTCCAAAGAAAGATGGAAAGGTCGATGTGTGTTGACTACCGACTTGAACAAAGCTAGTCCAAAAGATGATTTTCCATTACCGCATATTGACATGCTGGTTGATATCACTGATAAGTTCAACGCCTTTTCCTTCATGGACAATTTCTATGGTTATAATCAGATCAGAATGGCTCCCAAAGACATGGAGAAGACATCTTTTATCACGCCATGGGGCACATTTTGCTAGAAAGTGATGCAGTTTGGATTAAAGAACGCAGGCGCAACTTACCAAAGGGAAATGACTACTCTCTTTCATGACATGATGCACAAAGAGATCGAAGTCACGTGACGACATGATAGAAAAGTACGACACGGAAATATCAGCTTTGCTTGAATCTTAACAAATGCACCTTTGGGTGAGATCTGGAAAGCTCCTAGGTTTCATTGTCAGCCAAAGAGGTATTGAAGTAGATCCTGACAAAGTCAAAGCTATTCAAGAAATGTTTGCCGCATAGATTAAAAAGCAAGTAAGAGGATTTCTTGACGGTTGAAATACATCTCCGATTTATCTCTCAAATGATCGCTACTTAGGGCCAATATTCAAGCTTCTCCGAAAAATCAAAAGGTTGTGGATGAACATTGCCAAAAAGCGCTCGACACTATCAAAGAATACCGCCGAACCTCCAATATTGATTCCTCCAATTGAAGGAAGGCCTCTAATCATGTACTTTACCAAAGTTAGAAGATTCTATGGGTTGCATGCTTCAACAAAGAAGATGAAACCGTAAGAAGGAGCATGCCATCTATTACTTGAGTAAAAAGTTCACAGATTGTGAAACTCGTTATTCCATGCTCGAGAAAACCTGTTGTCCTTTGGTATGGGCTTCGAAACGTCTCCGCCAGTATATGATCAACCACACGACTTGGTTAATCTCAAAATTGGATCCAATCAAGTACGTCTTTGAAAAGACAATTTTACAGGAGAATTTCCCGATGGCAGATGCTATTATCCGAATATGACATCGAGTACTGCTCCCAAAAAGCGGTCAAAGGGAGCTTTCACTCTGATCACTTGGCTTATCAACCAATCAACGAATACCAATCTCTCAAGTTTGACTTCCATGACGAGGATGTTATGTACTTAAAGATTAAAGATTGTGATGAACCATTACCTAAAGAAGGTCCTGATCTTGAGTCAAGATGGGGCCTTATTTTTTATGGAGCAGTTAATGTTTTTGGAAATGGAATTGGGGCAGTCATCATTACTCCCGAGGGTACTCATTTCCCGTTTTCTATCAGATTGCTATTTTATTGCACTAACAATATCGCAGAATACGAAACTTGTATCATGGGTATCGAAGAAGCCATCGTCTTAAGGATCAAGATCCTGACATGTATGGAGATTTAGCCCTTGTGATCAATCAAATCAAAGACAAGTACGCAAATCATCACCTTGGTTTTATTCCCTACCGAGATTATGCAAGACGTTTGTTGACTTTCTTCAAAAAAGTTGAATTGCATCACATTCCTCGAGATCGTAATCGAATGGCGATGCCTTGGCTAATCTATCTTCCATGTTCAAAGTCAACCATTGGAATAATATGCCTAAGGTCAACATCATACATCTTGAAAGACCGCCTATGTTTTTGCAATCAAGTAGTCATCAACGATAAACCGTGGTTCCATGACATCAAACGCCCTTCAAACTCAAGAGTACCCACTGGGCATCGACAAAGATAAGAAAACTCTAAGGAGGCTTTCGAAATTTCTTCCGAATGGAGATGTGATATAAAAGAAACTTCGACATGGTCTTTCTCGATGCGGGATATAAGCGATATGTTAATACATCGGTACATGAATGATCCTTTGAACTCATTCAAATGGGCATGCAATGTCCAAAAATCTTTAAGAGTTACTATTGGATAACAATGGAATCCAATTGTCAAACACGTTAAGAGATGTCACAAGTTCCAAATTTACGGATAAGATCCATGTGTCACCGACTCTACTCAACGCTCTTCTCTCTATGGTCTTTCTCCATGGGTATCGACGTGATTGGAATGATTAAACCAAAAGCTCGAACGGTTATCACTTCATCTTAGTGGCCATTGATTACTTCACCAAATGGGTCGAAGCAGCATCTTACTCCAATGCTATAAGATAAGTGGTTATGAGGTTCATCAAGAAGAACCTTATTTGCCGATATGGAATTCCAAGCAAGATCATTACAGAAAATGGATCGAACACGAACAACAAAATGATGAAATAACTGTGTGAGGAATTCAACATTGAGCATCATAACTCTTCTCCTTACCGACCAAAGATGAATGGCGCTGTGGAAGCCGCCAACAAACACATCAAGAAGATCGTATAGAAAATGGTCGTCACTTGCAAAGACTGGCATGAAATGTTGCCATTTGCTTTACATGGGTATCGCACTTCAGTACACACTTCAACAGGGGTAACCCCTTTCTCTTTAGTGTATGACATGGAAGCAAGTCCTCGTGGAAGTTGAAATTCCATCAATGAGAGTCCTCATGGAGGCTAAGTTATTTGAGGCTGAATGGTGTCAAAGAAGATACGATCGCTAAACTTAATCAAGAAAACGATGACCGCTTTGTGTCATGGACAGTTGTATCAAAGAAGTATGAAGAAAGCCTTCGACAAAAATGTTCGACCTCGTGAATTTCAAGAAGGTGACCTCGTGCTTAAAAATATCTTGTCTTTTCAACCAGATTCTAGAGGCAAATGGTCTCCTAATTACGAAGGCCCGTACGTTGTTAAAAGAACCTTCTCTGGCGGTGCTATGACTCTCACAATCATGGATGGAGATGAACTCCCGCATCCTATAAATGCTGAGACAATCAAGAAATACTTTGTCTAAAAAAGATAAAAGAACAACTTCGTAAGTCAAAACCCAAAAGGCGGCTTAGGAAAAATGAGCGCCTTGGTGGATCGAAACCTAAAAGGCGGTCCAGCAAAAATTAGAAATAATAAATGTAAATTTATCCCGCGATTGAAACTCGAAAAGGCAATCTAGGGAAAATTAAGGATCAAAATGACAAAGTAATCTGATCAGTCCGCATTTTGTCAATCAAGAATCTTCCATCAACGGATCTTCAATCAAATCTTTTGAAGCAACAAAAGCACAAATGGAACTTAAATTTGTTAGGAGAATAACGTTATTGCTTTCAATGTAGCCTTTTCCTAATATATTACCATTTCCAACTTTTGTAAATAGCCCATGGAATCACGCCTTTGGCTGATTACCATTCTATCAATAAAATTTGGGCCTTGTGCCCATTTGTTTGCAATTTTTGTTTTATTCTATTTTGTAAAATAACGCTTTTACTTGTGATAATCACTTTTGAAAAAGTAAAAAGTTTTAAATAAATTTTCACTTCTAAAACTTTTCAAAATAAAAGCGAAATTTTCCTTTGAATTGTAAACATAGAAGGAAAAGTAGCAGTTATCTCCATGAGTGTTTTGACCTCTAAAAGATAAACAACTGCTGAGAAGTTCTCTCTTCCTCGAAAGAGATCATCAAAGACGATATTCTTATCCAAAAAGAATCCACTAACAGGGTTGCCAATAAAATGCTTTTTCCTCGAAGAAATTTAAGCATGCAACTCGATTCATCACTAGTGACATCTACACCATTGTCAAGATTTTACGAGTATTTGATTGAACTGCAACAGTCCTTTTTCCAACTACGCTTTTATCATCTTGTCAGTATTGTAAGCATGCATATGACATTCATGAAATTCATGAATCATACATAATTGCATCATTAAAGCATTCTTGCATTTCTCAATGTTTTCTTCAATATCACTTGTTTAGGTTGCATTTATTCCCGAAAACAAGTAAGGGCGTGTCATCTCTCCAAGAGATCGTCACCTTTAAGCGTAAAGAACACATTATTTCTCCAATTCCATAATCGAGTTTGTTCCTCATTGATCCAAAATCTTGTTTGACTATTTCTTTCCAGCTCATTCATGGATAGAACCTCGCTCCAATCAAATTCAGTCTAGATTTCACAAAAATCTACCGCAAACAATAAGCAATATCTCGCCATCCGAGCCGCTTATTTCCTTTTCATCTTTGGACTTATCATAAAACGATTGTTCTTCCTAACAAGTCAAATCATGCAAGTTCAAGAAATCCCACAGTTGTCTTTCTCTCCGAGAAACCTCTTTTACAATCAAACCGCCCGCATCTTCTAAAATGATCCCCGACACAATTATAATTGGGAAAATAGTAGCTCATTTGAGATCTGTTTCCATCGCTGTTTGTTATTCACAAGTCTGAATACTCAGTAAAAATCTCTCAAGAATTACCTTGTTATAGTTATCACTTTGCTGATAATTGGTAATATCTTCAAAACTCATGCCATTTACCATCACAAGGTTGATAATCGGTAAATGAGTCTTCATTCTAAATTACCATAAATTATCACCAGGACAATAATTGATAATATCATCTTTTCTTACCTTGAACATTGTCACAAGGCTTATAGAAGGTAATCTTCTTGTTTCCCAAAGCGAAACAGATATTCACTTCCTTTGTGAATCTATTTTCATAGTGAAACATATACTTGTTTCCCAACAAACAGGATTCTCCTTTCTTAAACAGATTGAGACATCCTCACAAATGTTTTTACCCAACATGTCACCCTTTGGTACCTCCTGGGTAAACTTTCTGCAATCACTTTGCATCATTCGCATTTTTTGGTATCTTAGGTCCAAAATTTGCGTATTCTGATATTTAAGTCTCTTCACACCATCGAGATGAAGATTTTCATCTTCATATATCAGGTTAAATAATCTTAAATAGGGGAATCTGTCATACCCCAATTTTTGACCTAAGATACCATCTCATATCATTCACATATGCATCATTGCATCAATA
Source organism: Vicia sativa (assembly GCA_021764765.1). Classification (NCBI taxonomy): domain Eukaryota; kingdom Viridiplantae; phylum Streptophyta; class Magnoliopsida; order Fabales; family Fabaceae; genus Vicia; species Vicia sativa. The sequence goes on along the minus strand of CM038797.1, from coordinate 105,228,610 downwards.
ACAATTTCAACAAGAAGATAGATCGTGTGTGCTCCTTGAGCCAAATTAGGTTTTGATCAAAATATTTCATTCGCTCAAGATATGATCAATTAGGGTTTGAGTCTTCACCAATTCTAATGATCTATCTTCATCAATCATCAACATTTGATCTTCAAATCCCCATCATTTCCTCAAGATCTATCTTGAATCGACCAATTAGGGTTTTGATCGAGGATGGTGTATCGTTGACTTTCTCGATCAATGAATGACCTAATTGCTGGATAATGATCCCAAAATCACCAATGCAATATCTTGACCTAATTTATTGGTTCAAAACATTTCAAAAGCCATGATTGATCATCGAGAAATTTTTAATCATTTGACAAAAAGTTAACTATTTAGATCACCAAACTTTGAATTTTGGTCAACTTATTGAAATTCAAATTTTTCAATCATCAAAGTATTTCAAATATTCCATCATGATCATAAAAATCAAATGTGTGTCTCTGACCCCAAAATTTACCCTACCATCATCCAATTTCACTCGCTTGGCTCGTAGTTTTGTTTAGGCCAAGATTTTATTCGTTCATGTTTTAAGCTATTTGGGTCCATCTCATAGGATAAGCAATCTAGAAGTTTGGTTTGTGGTTCAGATTTGATCACAAGCTTTTACAAGGGTTTTGGTGTTTGCTCCTTCGGAAAGGGAATTTGAAATAAATGATGTATTAGGGTTCGAAGTCACTATTGTTACGAATTTATTTCTCATCATGCACAATGTTTTTATGTACTTTATTGTTTGAGAATCAAGTGATTAGATTTCCCATTCAATTCAATTAGGTCATGTGTGACTATTTGGTTTACCCATCAGTATGGAAGATTGAAGGTGATCTTGAATTGAATCGTTGTCTTGGATAGTAACTTGCGAAATTCAGCTCTTTTGGCTCAAAAATGTACCGGGATTTTTTTGAATTCGCATCTTGTTCAGTGTCTTGGGTACATTGTTGCATTTTGATAATCGAGAATTGGATGTGAAGATTAATCGAGAATTGAGTTAAAAAGTTTGTTGAGCTTGTTTGCCAATACCAAGAATTCAAAGTGATTCTAGAGGAGCTTAATCAAGAATGTAAAATAATTAATTCACTCATGTGGATTTATTGTTAGCATTAAGATTAAGAAGCCCATTTATGCATATGATCTACTTGAAGTGCAAGTTACTTAATGAATCATTCGAAATTCATTCATCAAAGTTTTTAAGGATCAAACAGAAGTTTTTTGAGTTTCTTAAGGTTTAAGTAACAAGACATCCAAATTCAAGGTTAATCGAGCATACCAATTCATGAAATTAAATGTCCTTTCACTTTCCAACTTCACTCTATTTCACTCATCATTTGCAAGTTTCAATTTAATTTATCATCATTTAGTCATCAAAATCTCACATCACAAAAGACTTGTCATGTTCATATACTTAGCTCATCATGCAAGTAGTATCCAAAACTTAGGATTTGTGGTTTTTTTTAATGTTTCAATTCAAGGTTCAAAGAATGTTCAAACCAAGTTTAACTTCATTCAAATTTCGAACTATATTGCTACAAGAGTATTTCAAGAGTTGTAGATTTACAAGCTTTCAAAATCTATTACAAGTTTTGAAGATGTTACAAATTTCTCAAAGTTCACTGTGATATAAAAAAAGAGAAAACATTTCATTACAACATTCGATTGATATATTTCCTAAGAGTTTGAGTTGATCTTTGTTCTCCTTCAAATTCAATGTCCATGTATTTAGCTCGTCCTCCCTTCGCCTTTAAGCTTTTCCTCTTGCCATTTTTATGCCACCGCCATCAATTACATGAAAACAAAAATAAGAATTGGTTAGCAACATAATCACACGAAATTTTCAAGCAAGAGTTCAAAAGAAGAACATCATTAGGATTTTGTATTTGGGATCGTGTTTAAAGGTGTTTGTTTCTCAATCATGATCAAGTTTGGCCAAACCTCATACAAGTCGATCTTAATCAAAGGTCAAGACCTCACCTTTGCAAATCACAACAACCTTTGTTGTTTCACAAAGGGAGGTATAGCTCAACAAACATCATAGCTACTAACCATCAGACAGATGTTCAGCCCAACAATTCAAAAAGTCAAGATGAGTGTGATGTAAGGTGTTCAACCCAAAAACAGATTATCACAAGCAACAGTAACAAAGATAGTTATCAAAGATAGCAGAAAGCAACAAAAAGCAACAGAGCCAGCAGACAAGCTAAGAAATGCCAAAGAAAGTTCAATTGGAAAGCAGCAGTTCATGGTAAAAATGGCAACAGAGGCAACATGTAGCAGTGGCTAGCATGAGATAAAGCATAAATGATAGTTCCAACACAAAAACTGAGTTCTACCAAGGCATAAAAGCCATCCAAACTCAAAAACAAAAAGCGATTCCAAACTCGTAAACAAAACCATTTGTTCAAGCCAACAAGAAAACCATTTGTTCGAAGCCAACAACAAAACCATTTTTGTTCCAAAACAACAGAAAACCAAATAGCAGAACATAGCAAACCAGAAACAATCAAACCCTAACACCTAAGAGTTCATCACTTCCCTAATACATAACCCTTCAGAAAAATATACATTCAGAAATCAAGTTCAATCAAAGAAGAGAGAAAAGTTCTAAAAAGAATCAGAAAGACCTCACCGGAGGGGTTGCGGCCTTCGACCGCCGTCCACCGCCATCAATCCCTGACTTTTGCCTCGGAGAAGCCAAAACGAGCCCCCACCTGCAAAACCCAGAAACCGAATCAAAACCCAGAAACCAAGTCGCGAACAGAGACCAACGAGTACGGCCACGACGACGGTTTTGAAATCAGAACAACACAGATCCAAAAGCGAGAGATAGGGGTGAGGTTCAAACAAAACGAAATCATGCAAGCATCAGTGGTGGAGGGGACATGAGAGAGCACAAAGATTTCCGGCGAGGGTTTTTCTTTGAGAGAGGATGAGGAGCGTTTTCGTGTAGAGAGAGAGAGAGCGTTTAGTTTTTCTGATTAAGTTTTTTTCTTAATTAATGTTTTATTTTATTTTATCTTAAGATTAGGTGTTTTGGGCTGGTGGTGACAAGTGTCACCACCTTGTATTTTCTGATTAATGTTTATTTTTTTTAATTCATGTTTTTTATTTTATTTTAAACTTAGGATAAGTGGTTTGGGCTGGTGGTGACAAGTGTCACCATCTGGTTTCTTTCTCGATTTCATTTTGTTTATTATTATCTATTTATCTTTTTTTCTTTTAATAAATGTAATTCCATTGGTCATTGGAGTGCTCTTTTTGAAAGAGGATCGTATACATCGAAATGTCGACATCGCTAGAACTTTTGCTGACCAATCACACAAGATCAAATGGATTTCTTTTCGCACCTCCCAGATTGCTACAATATCAGGCTAACTCTAAACTCTCATCTTTTAAATTATTTTATTTTTATAAATGATTTAATTTTTGTGCGATGTACTAAATAATAATTAGTTATGATAGTTTTATTTGAAGATTTACTGATTAAACTATTAGTTGATTTTTCATCAAACAGAAAAAATCATTTCTAATAATTATTTAAATTTCCGATTGTATTGTGTGATAATTGTCTGTTTATTCGCTCATTCGGTATTTATTCACCATTGTACACTTCGCACACAACCAACATTAAAATTAATCCGACGTTCTTTTGATTGGCTCATAAGTCAATTTCTTAAAGGGTCTCATAGTTGGGATGGGCATGGCCATCCTCACGAGGTTAATCAAGTCCACATACTTGGTTAATCATAACCCGAATCATTCTTTCTCCTTCGGTCCGTTACCAAACCCCGTCTAAAACAATTTCACAGTTAATTTACAAACCTCGATCCAACGTCGAGTGAATTTTCAAAATTTCTTTTCATAATAAAAACCCAAGTATTTAAATCGTTGGTTGCTAGACCAATTGTTTAAACACTTGTAAAAAATGAACTTCGAGTCTTTAAATCGTTGGATGCTAGTCCAATTGTTTAAAGGCTCTTAATAACGTGAACTTTGTTTCACTTCACCCTTTTTCTTAAAGAAAACTTTTGGGATGATAGACGGCTCGCTGAGCATTGAGCCTCTTGTTTCTAGTATTTGAATCGTAGGATGATAGTCCTATTGTTTGGTACTTTTCACCCACCTAAAATCAATTCAACTCACTCAAAATCCTTTTCTCGCTAGTATGCGATCATCAAACTCTTTTCCGACAAAGAGTGTGCAATATCCATTTCAAACACGAACGAGGACTTAAGCTTTTCAAACAAACTAAACAAGTCCAAGTTTAAGCATTTGAAATGTCTAATGCACGATTTTTCTTATAAAATCAATACAACCAATTTAAAACATTTTTGAGAGGAACTACGGAGTTTTGACTTTCCCATTGCACAAGGGAGTACGTAGGCACACAGCGAAACCGTGCAAACTCAAAATAATAATAAACAAATTTTGTTTCTGTTATCTTTCGATTATAACTTAGAAATTAGCAAATATACACACACACTTAGAAATAAATGGGTCCCATCGAGTACGATGGATGTAAGAGGTGCTAACACCTTCCTCTTACATAACCGACTCCCGATTCCATGTTTTTGGTCGTAGACCGCCTTATCCGAATTTGTGGGGGTTTATCTATATTTTCCCGTTCTTTTTAGAACAAATAAAATTAGGTGGCGATTTCACTGTTTTCGAAAATTAAATGATTTTTGACAAACGAGTTACTTCAGTTGGCGACTTCATTGGAGAAGATTTTTAAAATTCTTTTTGACTAAGCGAGTCAACCCTAGTTTAGTTCTTCGCATGTGTGTTGTGTTTGTTTATTGCTTTGATGTTTATTGCCTATCATTTGTATATTATCCTATTGATGTATATTACAATATTGGGAATTTGTTGGTTATGGTTCATAGATAAGCCCAATACCTAGGCTTCTAGGAAACATTAAGCTTAGAGTGGTGCAGTAGCTTAGGTCCATACATCCGTGTTCCTTGGATCAACGTGAAGACCACAACTTAGAGTTGGTCATTTTAAGGGGATTGTTGCACCATATGCTAAAAGGGACAAAAATTTCTTGACAAATGGCCTATAACTCTAAGTATTAGGATGTCCAAAATTGAGACCAACCGCCAAAGGATTTTGAGTATCCCGATTAAGAGCCGCTTTGAGTATACTTTTGGAAATGTTATCACCACGTAGGTCGCTCGCTGATGATAATGTTTGTCAAAAGGATCCGAGACTCGAGAAACATTTAGCAAAAACATTAGAACCATCCAAGATGGAATTTGTTGGTGACGTCAAACCATGGCCGACCGTCCTTTTAAACCCTTGTCTGCTTAACTTTACTCGCATTTTGCGATAACATCAATATGTATCGCATCACATTGCATTCTTACATGCATTACCATTAAATTACGCTTGTATTTCTTTCATGCATTATCATGCATTTTATCTTCATCAGAGAAACTCATTTCATCTTTTCTGTCTAGAAAGATAAAACTGATTACTCGACACTCGTTTAGAACTCGAAGGATGTATCAAAAGGATATAGACGAGCTTCAACGTGGTCAAGAACTACTGAAGGTAGAAGTTAACCACTTGAAGAGTCAGATGAGTCTGGTCATGGATCTCTTGCAAGTTGTGTTGAAAAGAGAATGCAACACCACACCAATTTCCGCAAGTTTGGTTGCTGCTCTATCATCTGATGTCTCCATGGGTCAAGGACATCCACATGTAGAGAACTCTCCAGTTCAAAATTCTCCTACTAGGCGCATCATCGACCTTCACCTTCAAGATTCTTCGAAACAACAATTGCTTTGCTCCCCAACCGAAGAAGAAGGAGCCAAATCAACATATTAATCTGACACCGATATGCTCAACATGATATTCACTCAATCCCGATATCATATTCTCGACTATTGCCTTACTTGATTTAGAGTGGTGTTGTGATACCAAGGGAATTGAAGCCAGTACTAGGGGTTGCTAAAGCTTGGTTTGATGAGAGAGCTAAATGTGCTTTTCATGCTGACTCTGCAGGACATGAAACTGAGATTTGTTTCGCCTTCAAATGCAAGGTCCAGGAGCTAATTGACGACAAGATTTTGTCTTTTAGATAGAATGAATCGAGTTTAGACATTTTGGTTTCAAATTCTGATGATAGCAGTCTCGAGGGATTTTGAAAACTCGCTGGGACAATTGTTTGCCAAAATGGAGTTGAGAATCTGCAGAATAGTGTCAGCAATGAAGTGGACCAAGCGATCACTTCAGAAAAGGTGGTAACCTTCAGCAAAGATATCTCAAGTTCTAGCAAAGGGAAGTCAGTTGCAACACCAACTCATTATCCTCCATTACCGTCTTGCAAGTCTTTGCATCAACAACTTTTTTATGATCTTCCTCAATTTTAGAGTCGGAACTCTCAAAATCAAACTGCACTCGGAATAACTGGAAAGAAGGGAGGCTCTTGATTCAATTCCAGTGACTCACGGGCCCGCCAGATCGTTCAAAGTTCATTGGTGGTTCCTAAATTTCTTAACCCACCAAAGTTATTCTCGCTTGGTTATGATCATAACGCGTGATGTGGATACCATGATGGAACAGTAGGCCACTCAACAAAGGACTGCAATGCCTACAAAGCTAAGGTTCAAAAGTTGATTGACCATAAATACTTGACTATTCAAGGAGGGATTCTATTTGTGAAGGGAAGCCCCATACTCAAGTGAATGCCAAGACTACTGAAAGTCATCTGAATCAACAAGTCAAGACGGAGCTCAAGTCTCCTCAATAATGGCAGTCTTCTTTTTCTTTTATCGCATTTTCATGTGTATCTTGTTTAATTGTTTAAACTTTGTTTGCATGTAGAAACTTGTTTGTTTTAATATTAATGAAATAAGTATGTCTGTCTTGAAGTAATCCATTCGTTATCACTCTTTATTTGATTTTGGAGCATTTTTGATACTAACGTTACCAATCCTTTCGCCTAGGCAAAGATTGAGGGAGGATGACGATAATTGAAAACGCTAGGTCTCGAATGTGTGCTCTTGAGTAGGACCTTGCTAACGATGTACAGGCCTTGTTTCAAATCCCCAAACACCGGATTTATAAGGAAGATAGACTCGTTAACCCCTTTGAGCCTTGAAGTAGGAGTTTTTTCTGCTCGTAAAACGCTCATCATTTTTAACCTGTGGGCGGGTAGTGCTCAGTTAATCTAATCGAGTGTTCAAAACTCATCAAGAGTGTGCATTAAAAGAGAATGATACCATATTGGGTATCTCTTGCACATCGGAAGGTCAACAGATGACGATACAATAACATTTATCCCTCATCTACCAAAGACTCAGACAACCATAAATACTTCCAACAAATTGAATACAGTGTAAGGATCCACGACTTTTTCAAAAAAAAAATGATGAATAGCAAAAGACAAAAAGCCCGCTAAGACGAAACTTAGTAATAAGTCGCTTAGGTAAAAGTCAGGCAAGATTTGGGAAAGCAAAAAAATCCCGAAATGCATTTTCAAAGAAAAAATTCTCAACAAAGAACAAGTCGTGTGGTTAGACACCAAAGACAAAATGTGAGGACTGTCGTGTCCAAGAAACCTCGATTGGTTCCTTAACCATTATAATGCTTTTCGAGAGATGAGTGCTCGACGAGATAATTGAACTTAGGCCTGAAGGATATCATGGAGAATGGGCGGGCACCAAATATTTTGAGCCTAAAAATCCTTTTTTCTAAAAAAAATCGTGAACCAAGCCACGTTACAACCCTCAAAAGTCCTAATTGAAGCATGGGTTAATTCAAAAGCATACAACGAAGAGATCGCTTACTTGACTCCTACAGTGTGTGTTAAGTATCTGTGTTGGTATCATATGCTTGTCTTATCTTTCATAAAGAATTTTTTTTTTCAACGTTGCACTCTAAAAGTGTTTCGCTCACAAAAAAAAGTCCTAATGTTTTTCATACAAAACTTCAAGACGCATAAACGTTGCATTATAATTGTCACAATAAACATTCTTCTACATGTAAAACAATTATTTGACATTGAAGAAGTTCTCATAATGAACATCAATGAAGAGTTTAACTTTGTCCAAAGAAGAGAAACTTGATTATTCCGTTGAGTTAGCGCTATTTGTATCAGGGCAGGACGCTTAAGGACCGCTGATCATGTCATAAGTTGCTTTCTCAAGATTTTGTTAACTTGGGGACAATTAAGTCAAAATTCGCCTCAAACTTCGCTAACTGGGACAGTCCTTAAAGAGCAATCAACAAGTGATTTGGTCCTCTCAAAGAGCAGCTTAGCCCGAGACAACCGTAGTTTTAGTTAGCCTAGCAATTACTTCGAGACGTGGAAGTCTCTCTGGCTGTTTACATTGGGCATTTTGAACTAATCGCTCAGCCCAATCAATCTGAGGAATTTACTTTGAGACATTGAATCCAAAAAAAAGAAGAAAGGAGCTCTCGCTCCATCAAGATAATGCTCATATGCTATTGATCCAAAACAATTATTTCAAGATAATGAAGTTTTTAAGTGGAGCAAGTGTTTGTTTCAAGAATCAATCACTGAAGCAATTACTTCGAGACATGGAAGTCTCTCTAAAGCTCATCCTGGGGCAGGTCTTCCCTATGTTTGCATAACTCTTTATTCAGATGCAGTCAATCAGAGGAATTACTTGAGACGTAGAAGTCCCTTCAAGATTCATTCTAAAGCAAGCTTACTGAAAAGATTCATCTGAAGCAACAACTTCGAGACGTTGGAGTCTCTCCAATGTTCATCCTGGGGCATGTCGTCCATCTATGCAAAACCCGCCACTCTGAGATTCAATAAATCGAAGGAGGTTATTTTGAGATGTGGAAATACCTCCGAAGCTTCTGTCGAGGCATGATATTCACATATATGAATATCCAGTTCCTTTGAGATGCTGATGATCAGTAAAGTTTTGCTTCAAAACACAAGATACCGGGGCACTCCTTTTCAGGAAAGATTTCTAGAAGGTCTAACAGACCGGGGCAGGTTGAGATTCCGAAGTCGATATATCTCTTAAGTGCAAAATATAATGCAGCTGCATTCCCACGCATGGGGCACGCCTCTAATCATCTTTATCTAATCAACTCAGAAGTTTGCTATTCTTCCTTCTATAAGAATTAGCATTGCAGCCCTTCCAGCGGCAATTCAACATATGGAGCTTGGTCAATCATCTTATTATGCCATTTTTCTTCTATCCTCCCAACCAGAGATGTCGAGGATTCAGTTTGATAGTGTCATACCCCAATTTTGACCTAATATACCACCTTACATTTGCATCATTGCATAACTAACAATTCAGATATCATTAATCGGGTATAGCATTCATGTGTCGAATTAGGGTTTCATCAGATTTTCATCTGATTCAAGAGGCAATCAATTAGGGTTTGAGTTTTTCTCACATCATTTGATCTATCTTGATCAAATGATCAACCTCCCGATCATCGATATCCATTTTCTCTCATGATCAATCAAGGATCACCAATTGGGTTTTGATCGGGCATGAGTTTTCTCTGATTTTTTGAGCAAGAAATGACTTTTTTGGATAGAGATTGGTCATTATATCTTAGATACAACATCTTGACCTAATTTCTGGATTCAAAACATCACAGAAGTTCATAGATTTCATCAGTCAATTTCTGAAACATTTGATGAATTTTCATCTGCACAGATAAGTCAAACTTTGACTTTTGATCAAATTTTTCAAAACAAAACTTTTTCCAACATCAAAATACTTCAATGATCCATCATGATCATAAAAAATCAAAGAATTTGGAAAAGTCAACAAAAAGTCAAAAGTTTTCATACTTAGAAAATTTTCTAAGTGTTGAAATTTCTTATTTTTTCCAAACTTCATGCCATTTTTTCACCTAGTTCCATTTTGAATTTGAAAAAACTCAAAACATGAAAGTTGTAGCTTGTGGAAAAATATTTCCAAAATGTCCAAGAACTCTCAAATCCATGGAGTCTAGCCATACTTTTGAAATTGAAACATAAGGCTCCATGAAACTTGATTTTCAAAAGTCAAAACATCAAATTATAGGTCATTTTGTGTTTTTCTCATTTAGACCACTTGCCACCTTGCCAAATTGGGATATGAACTGATAAATATCAATGAGAAGTAATAATTGAAGGATTGATCAAGTTGATAATTTTCACATGGTAAAAGGAAGTTTTTCCTTTACAAATGACATTCTTACCCCTTAAGCAATCCTTGATTCACCAATTGGCTTGTACTTGTTGCCTAACATTTCAGAATTCTCTTACCTATAAATAGCTCACCAATTCAAGTCCAAAACACACCAAAGCATCACAAATTTATGCTTTCTCTCAGCTTTCTCCAAATTCAAGAATCATAACTCAATTTGTGAAAACTTACATTTTTGAAAATCTGAGAAACATTAAGTAATTTGGTGTCTAACATGTTCTAATACTAACATGTAATTGATTTGAAACTTAAAATCAAACTGAAATCAAGCTAAAACCAGCCATTTTCCATTTTTCCAAACTTTCAAACCGCCATGGAATTCAATTTGAAGCTAGGCTGCATTAACTCAGATCTAATCATCCTGAAAGATCAATATACATCATGTATATGATCCAGGCCATTAACATCTAATTGTAACACGATTTCCATCAAAATCCAGTTGCCATTTTCAGTCTGTGCAAGTCGACTTGGTTGGAAAGATTGGAGCAAGTTCAAAGCAAGCAAATCATTCACACAACTTCCATACATGCCGATGAAGCTCAAGCAATCATAAGACAGCAACTGGAAGCATCAAAATCCAGATTTCGATTCTCACTTTCACAGGTAAGAACACGAAATCCATTCTCATGATTCCTTGCATCAATTGAAAAAAACTCATGGCCGTTCTCTTTCTGCACACCTAACGATCAATAACCCTAAAAAAAATCCAAGAATCATGAAACATACATCATTTAATTTGAAAATCGCTTTAGGTTCTTAGCATTTTCCGTAAATCCAATTGAGTTAGACTGAATATAAATGCAATTAACAAGTACCATCATGTTCGTGATGAAAAATCGAGCAAGTTTGGTTTTATATCATTCAATTTGGTTGAGAAACGAAGATTGTAGTGGGTTGATGAATCGAGATTCAAAACCACAAGAACAAATGCGCGTGTTCTTTATTTTCAAATTTTAAACTTTCCAATATCATGTCTACGCGTGTCATTGTCCACTAAACAACCCAGCACGTTTGGCTTAGTGGTAGTCTGCTTGCTCTTAGTCTCTTCTGCCACGTGTATCACCCTTTGGTCATGGGTTCAACTCCCATCAGGACCATTCTTTTTACAACTTTTCCAATTTTTTCATGTTTTTCATAAAACTTTCACAATTTTTTTTGACCAATCAAAACTTCTCATTTTGAGATGATTTTTTAAACACTTGTCAATAAATATATCTATTTTATGATAGTGCAAAAATTTTCAGAAAAAACTTTCATCTGATTAAATTTTAATTGAGCCGAAAACGACGTTCTGAACACTTTTTCAAACCTCCTTAAAAGGTGAATTTTTCGAGTTTTCAACTTCTGATTTTTTTTTCAAAACTTTTCATAAATGAACCTCACATTTCAAAACATTTTCAAATCATTTTTCAAAACATTTCATCAAAACTTACATCTTTTACCACGACCGATATGATTTAAACGATAAAATCAAATTCGTTCTTTCTCGAATTTCTCAATCGATCATGGGCCACCCTTATGGTGTAAGTCCCAATCCTTTATGTACATACTTAGTTTTACTTGTACATGCTCAAAATCATCATTGTCAATATTCAAACATAAACAAATTTCTTTCGTTTGTTTTCATTTTGTTATATAATCGATGCCATTGGTATTGAAAGGAGCATTATTCCTCGTGAAACTGCTTTCAAACCAATGGGCCTCCTTCACGTGTAAGTCCCATAACATTCTTTTATGTACATAATATTTCTATACATATCAAATCATTTCAAATACATACAAATTTTTATCTCAGACATATACACGATACTTTTTATATTCAAGTACAGACAAACTTTGATCGCTTGTTTTCACTTCACTTGTGTATACAAATTAACATTCTTTATGTACAAACAAAACATTCCTTGTACATATCAATTTATTTTCATACAAACTTTTATACATAACATGATACTTTTTGTAAATACTCAAACACGATAAACTTCGATCGCTCGCTTTTTGTTTCATCTGACATTTTACATCGAATACCATTGGTATTGAAAGGAGCATTATTCCCTCGTGAAACTGCTTTTAAACCAATGGGCCTCCCCGATGGTGTAAGTCCCAACCTCCTATGTACATCCATCTTTGTCTCGTACATAAATAGCTCGTTCGTACATATTCATTTTGTACACGCTCAAACTTGTAAATAATCGTTGCTTTTAAACGCTCGCTTCACGACACTTGTTTATATTTCCTTCATAAACTCTGTAAATAAACATCATTGCATTGTTTATATTTCCTTCATAAACTCCTCGTGAATACATATCACACACACACACACACACTTGTTTATACCATTGTCTCGATTATAACATAACAATTAGACTAATCAATAGGTTCCATAATTTAGCCTCCGCTGCTTTATACAAGACAATCCATCCTCAGATGGGTCAGCCTCTTAGGCTTCATATAAGAAAACTCTCCCACGAGTTTAGCCTCCGCTTAGGCTTCATATAAGACAACACTTCGCTGAGTCACTCTCTCTTGGGCTTCGCTCAAAAGAACTCTCATTGAGTTTAGTCTTGGGCATCATACAATGAAAGAGATAGGAAATCTCTTAACAGCCTCCTATTGGGATTCCAATACAAAGAATCACCCGCTAAGATAGAACCCGAAAGGATGGTTTCTCGTGAAATCACTTTCAAATCCCAGAGTAAAATTTCCTATGAAATTTCTCTTATTCAAAAAGGATGGTTTCTGAAACCTTTAACACAAAGCCAACCATACCCTATAGCTTCTTCTCGAGCTTCATAAGGACCTCGATGACCTCGATGACCCTCTAATGCCTCCTCTTGGGCTAACAATACAAGGACCCACGGGCTTCTTAAAAGCATCCCTTTAATCCAATCAATTTCTCCTTGAGATTTAGACATCTATCATCTCTATGGAAGAAGTATCTCATCTATCACATCACATACAATCAAAAACTTTTCAAACTTTTTCAAACTCTTTTCAAACAAAAACATCTCTTAATCATAAGTGGTAACGCTTGTACACTCAAGAAAACACCTAATACTTACGCTAAAAGATTCAATCATCTTTTTCAAACATCTTTCTTAAACAGTGGTAACGCTTGTACACTCAAGCAAAACACCTATAACTTACGATGAAAGATTTTAATCAATCAAACATTTTAACATTTGTTTCTTACTAACATTCCATTTACTTTCTTTCTCAACATCCTTTGAGAATGTAGGCACAAGGTCTCATCCTGCCGAGCAAATTTCTATCTCCCTCACCAAACAAACCATAGAACCCTGAGATCCAAGCTACAAATGCTCGATTCCCACTAGATATGTATGCGTAAGATCCATGATCTTTGAGCACAATAATAACAAACACTAGGATCCCACATAATCATTCTTCTTAAAATCCTAAAGGAGAAACTTTCCCAATCATAGAAATAGCAATTAAAACACACAAACATATCAAACATATTCATATATAAAAGCTATAGATAACTATATATATTTAGGGTGCTCCATCTATTCCTTTATATAACAACCCCTTACTCAGATCTCCCCAATGCGTTGCCTAGTTTGCGCTTAGTCGTTACGCATACCAATATCAATCGAGGGTATTTCACTTTCCCTTTTCATAATCATTAAATCATCTTTCTTGTGTTGAAAATAATAAAGCTTGATGCTCGCATCTTTATAAACAAATCAAAAGATTTAAATCGTTTCGAGCCGAGAATCCAACTCACATTCGCATCCTCTAGGCCACCTTTAACGCGAACAGAAAATGGACTCGAAATGAATTTTGATTTTTTCAAGAAAAGAAAACGCATATTTCCCGAGAGCACCAAGCTTTTTTTGTTTTCAAAAGAAAAGAAAGGGATAAGCTTTTATGTTTTGCATATATCTGCTTTTTATTGTGTGTTTTCGCGATTTATCTGATGGAAAGAAATCCTAACCCGGATTTAAGAAACATTTTTAAGATCTAGGTGGAGGTATTAATACGTGAGAAGTTCAATGCTTACGGGTTAATATCTCCCGCCAATGGAGGTTGTCTGGGGTATTGTGTTTAGCAAGTAATGCATAAGACGCTGTACTTCGGGGAACTTAAGAAGTCGAGTGGGCAGAGAACACATAAACCATCCTGCCATTAGGATGTAAAGTAGATTATTCGGTGTAAGCCCGTAGTAATTGTCATGCGATACTACGATCGCGTAGTTTCTCTTGAAAATATTATTGGACCATCGAGTATTCAACAAATTCGATAATATTTCAAAGAGGAGTGTTGAGCTCAGATATCAGAGAACCCGCTTTCACGTATGAATAAGCCCTTAGAACTTAACCACGTTGATTCTTATCGCTGGCTTCATGCTCGTGACTTCAACGCTTCCGTGTGTATAACTACTAACCATGTTTGCCGATTCATGCATTCATCCATTCATTCAAAACAAAAAACTTCATTTTCTCTCTCCATTTCCAAAGAATTTAGAGATTTTTCTTTGTAAAATATTTTAGGTTAGAGTGATGGATGTCGAGGAAGATTCACCAAGAGATACAGCTTTTAGAATTTCGACGAGGAAAGTTGAGTTAGCATCCTTGGTAGAAGATCCTCGGATTTTTAAAACACTATGGAACTCTTTTAACTCTTCGAACGCTAACGTTGATGAAGGACTTCTCAAAACTTTCGCTCTACGATCCGCCTATCGTTGTTTCACTTTCCCCGATTATCGCTGATGCCTACTTTGGAAGAGTATGCATATCCTAGGTATCTCAAGATATAAAGTGCCTTTCAATGGTTTGGAAGCCATTCCTAAGACACCAATCATTGCAAGAATGACTCACTTAAAGAAATCGAGATAGACAAAACCTAACTACCGAGGAAAACTCTTAGGACTAACTTCAAAGTTCCTAATGGAGAAGGCTCTCAAATTCTCTCAAGTCGGTAGTATGGTAGCTTTGAGCTATTTTAGCTTTACTCCTCTACGGATTGGTGTTGTTTCCCAACGTCCAATTTCGCTGATATCAACGCCATAAGGATCTTTCTCGATTGGAAATCCTGCTCCCACTCTTGGTGACACATACGCCTCTATTCATCATAGGAATCGCCAAGGAGACGGAACTATCGTGTGTTGTACCTGCTTTTCAAATGGATTGTCTCACACCGCCTAAATCTCCTATCTTCCGCGAAACAAAGATGAGTGGTCCGTAAGACTCATGTCTCTTACAAACGACTATATCCATTGGTATACTTTGGCAAACAATGAGATGGAAATCATTGAAATGTGGAGAATTTGCCAACGCATTCTCCTCATGGTACGAAAGGGGGAATCAACTACAACCCATTTTAGCGAGACGCCACGGATACGCAAATTCGTAAACCTTTGGTTTTACAAGAGAAAGCTACTTCTATCATGAAGAGAGGATTCTGTGGATTGAAAGCTAGGATGATCAAAGCTTGGCATCACATCCGAAGGAAAGAAAAAGGAAAGAAAAGAATTGTGTAGCCATGGAAACCTACACTTTGGTAAAGAAAAGAGCGAAGGAATTTCAATGCCTTACGCTTATGAGGATCCCATGTTCTCAATCGCTTCCAAATCAACAAATTTTCCCACAAAGTCGTGGAGAATACCAAGAAGCCTTGACCAAGATAAGGTTTGAGAAAGAAGCTTTGGAAAACAAATTCCTTAAGACTAATCTGAGAATGAGAAGCTCAAGAAGCAAGTCAAAGATCATGAAAAGACGCTTACTTCCACGATGAATGGCTCAAGGAGAAAGATGAGAAGATTCGCTGTATGATAACGCAATCCGTAGATACATCAAGGAAAGGAAAAGAAAGCTTGAGGAAATGACAACCAGCGACCCCTGCTCCCAACGAGTGGAAGAGAGTCATCGCAAGCTAAAAGTCGAGAAAGTCGAACTAAAAGCTCACTATGGAAAGGAAATCCAAGTCAAGTCGCATCAAGCCTTTGATCGCCATCCGACGAAGACGCTTAATTAGTTCAATTTAGTTTGTAATTTTATCATTTATTTTATTATTCGTGAGCAATGCTCCAACAAAAACAATTGTTGTAATCTTCTTCCATTTAATCAATAAATGTGTGTTTTCCATCCAAATATTTGCCGTAAATATCTCTTTAGCATTAAATTTTTGAAATTCCTTTCTTTACAATCATATTCATGCATCATACTTTGCATTTAAGTCTATAATCTAGAGTCTAATCTTTCACGCTTTGAACCTTTCAGTATAGGAAAGGATTGTCAAGTCCGCCTTAGAGTTTCGATCAAGCCCACGTACCAACTCGAACGCACGATACTAGATCAAAAAGAAGAAAAGTAATGGAGAACTTTGAGCAAGAGAACGTTGAACTCGAGTACAAGAACAACACTACAAGAAGAAGTGGAAAGACTCACATCTTTGGTCAACTCACTTGCCAGCAAAGTCAACAAGCAAAGATCGAGCGCCAAAACCAAGCAAAGAATTTCAGAGGATACTACTACTCCAGCCAACCGTCGCAGCCAAGAGTTCACCTTTCAGCGCATGTAAGGCTATACATGGGAATGCCTTTCAACTTCGCATCGGAGTTCGCCAACCGACTTCTCAAACAACCCCGCTTGAAATACCTACTTTGCAAAGAAATGCTACATTCACTCCGCAACGTGGAATAACTCTTCCACAAGTAACAATGTCGGCTTTCAACCGATCATGTGAACTCACTCAGAGTGCACACTACCACGCTTAAGAAGTTCACCACACCCTGCAAGAACATAAAATCCGTGGTTTAATGGAGAATCTCCAGAACAACTCCTCAAAATGCCTTGAGATAAAACGATTCGAGGGAAAGAATTGTTTGAAAAACACCAGATCTTTGCTTAGTTCCTCCAGAAGAATACCAAAATTCAAAGTCCCCGACTTTGAAAAGTACAAAGGAAACGTCCGCAAAGTCATCTCACGATGTATGCCAGAAAATGTCACACAATGAGGATCATCGCTGTTGATCCATTACTTCCGTGATGCCTCACCTATGCCGCATCAAGTGGTATATGGGTTTAGACAAGACGTAATATCCAAACATTCAACGACCTAGGCAAAGCCTTTATCCAAGAATACAAATTTAACTTGATATGGCTCCCGATAGGATCAACTCCGCCCATGTCTCAAAAGGAAAGAGAGACATTCAAGGAATATGCACAACGATGGAGGGAAATTGCCCAAGTCAACCCACCCTTGAAGAGAAGGAGATGACTAAGGTATTCTTGAATACTCTAGGCTCATTCTACTATGAGCGAATGATCGCTAGCGCCCCGAGACTTCAACGAAATGGTAAGCACGGAATGCGATTAGAAGAAGTGGGTTCGAACAGACGCCTAACCAGGAAGTAGGATCTTCTAGTGGTACAAAGAAGGTTGGAACCAGCTTCCCAAGGAAAAGAACATGATTTGGAATGGTATCCCGAGGGAAACCACACAAGAATGTCATTCAACAACGATAGGTAGCCGCCATAGCACCTACCGCCAACACAACTCCAAACACGTGAATTTCTCCGCACTCAACAAAATCAACAAACTCAATTTCGCCAATGTGCTCAAGAAGATAACAATCAAAACTCAGACGCCCGGGTCACCTCACCGACCCAATCCCATAACGACACATAACTTTACCCTCACACGATAGAAAGGAATCTAATACGCATAAGGTTACCACCTCCGGCCCCGAAAATTACCATGGTGGTACAAAACGACGATCTTGCCCTTTTACTGGGGCACCAGCCATGACCTCGAGCATTGCATAGTGTTGAAAGTGTATACGTAGATTAGTGAAGACTAATCTTCTTCCTTCGTAAACACAAGTCCTAATGTGCAAGCCAATCCACTTCCCTACCATAGTGGACACTCTGAATCTAATGCTAAGGAATACAGATGTACCTTGTCACGTATGTAAACTTAGTCGAGGAAACTTGTGCATCTCCATGAAGCATACAAGAAATGAGTACCTTCACTAAGCATGATTACGCAGTCACGCATCCGCTCCCGCATTATTCAAGGATGTTCCACCATAAGAGCGTATATCCAAAGATTTGTTAGACATCGTGATTTACAAGTTTACGTAAATAGAGATGATCATGACGTAAATACAATAGGGCATTTTCCGATGAGCTTTAGTCTCGTGACATCAACTCGAAACCCTCAAGTAAAGGTCATCATCCCTTGTTTCAACATACCCGAGCATGTGGAGATGCAGACAAAGGTTCCAACATCCCAAAGATCTCCTTTGGTGATTTGCCCACCCGTCCCTGTTCCGCATAGCTCTACCAGAGCAATCTACCAAAGACAATGCAACCCTAATAGAAGATGGAAGGAGAAACCCATGCCTACACTTCCAGCTAGTGTCAATATAATGAATTGACGAGTAACGCCAAGTGGACGAGTACACGCCCATTGCTACCAAGATCGCCACAGCTCCGTTGTTAAACAAAACCCGCTATATATCTTCCGAGAACCAACGATTCCCATTGTTAACCCAAGTACAAACATTGGTTCTACCGATGGAACCAACATCAACTCGACTTTGAAGAGATACTAAACTGATCAAGAAAAGCCACCGAGTCAGACCAATTGATGCACTCTTCAAAATTTCAATACTGTCCCTACTCCTCAACTCAAGCTCACAGAGAAGCTTTGATGAAAGTATTAGACCAGCACGTGGATCACGATGTGACTATAGACCAATTTGAGGATCGCCCAACATAACACTCGTAATAACTGGAGCTTTAGTGACAAAGAACTACCGAAGAAGGAAAGATCACAACTTGGCCGCATATCTCAATGATTTGCCGATGATTCCCTATCCAATGTATTGGTAGATATAGGTTCATCTTTAAACGTAATGCCAAAAACGACGCCGCCGCTTAGCTTACAAAGGAACGCCAATGAAGTTCAACGACATAATAGTAAGAGCTTGACGGCTCAAGGAAGTCAATTATTGGGAAGTTGATCTCCGATGACGATTGGTCCGCACACTTTCCAAATTACCTTCCAAGTCATGGACGCATCACCGCATACATTGCTTACTAGGAAGACTTGGATCCACGATGCAGAGCAAGAATTTCTACTCCATCGAAATTAAAATTCACAAGAAATGGAAAGTTGGTGACCATCACGTGAACAAGCTTTGCTTGTAAGTCATCTATCCGCCACTCTTTCATCACAGCTAATGACATTGAAAGGACGCATCTCTCAGAAAATCCGTTAGAAGATGAATCTACTAAAAATAGATCATCTATCTCTTTGTATAAAGAAGCGGCACAAATGGTGAAAGATGGCAATACTCAAGGATGGGGACAAGTTATCAAACCCAAGAATGAAACGAAGCTGACTTGGGTTCACAATCAGATTCTCCAAAGAAAGCGTAAAGATGAAGCACTTCCCCATCAAGGAAGTATTTCATAGTGGAGGTTTCTAAACCTCGCTCGCAAGAGGTTAATGTTGTAAACCATCAAGAGGATGAAGATGATCCATCCGAATCAAGAGTGGAGCACTTATTTGAATAGCCCTGAATATGTGTCTCAAGAGGAATCATATGCACCGACTCGATCAATTCAAAGACATGTCCCCGCAAAGAACATGAAAATCCATCGCCCCTACCGAAGTTTGGGATACCGGGAGAACCAAGTGGTAAATTTGACTACATGGTGAAATACCGCCGTAAAGCTCAAAAACCGGATCGAAGATATCCAACCCACAAGATGGGTGATGACTTTGAATACCCTAGTCAATCGAAGAGGAATACTGCCTTCTCAACCTAATCAACAAATCGAGATCCCAAACGAAGATCTTTGCAACACGCTGTGGATTTCACCAAGCCGATCCTCGGTTATCACTACATCAACATGATCACCAAGATCAAGAGTATGACTCAGGATACGATGCAAAGTGTCGCCGACAACGAGTCTCTTCACTGTAAGACCTGGAAGGAACATCCCCAGATTCAACACAAAGATCAACAGGAAGTACAAATGCTATATCTCATACTTCCGATCCGTTAATCAAGAAGATCGCTTAGCAAAGACCAAAGGCAAAGGCCATCGCCTGTAGTCTTCAAAGCCTCGCCACCAGCAATCAAAGTCTACTCGAGGGTTAAACCAAGCGGAAAATTACCCGAGTACCTCGACTTCCAAGGAGTTCGCTACACGAAACCCTAGTTAGGACTAATGTTCAGCTCAAGTAGTTTATCTTTGCTTTTTGTTTTGAACTCTCACTACCCAAAGCAAAGAGATGTTTTATAGGGTTTAGCTTTAAATAATTTCTCTTTGTCTTGCCCAAGACGTTATGAGTTTGTATTTTAGTGGCTCTGCTTCATAGAGTAAATCATGAATAAAACGCTTGTTTTTCTACACTTTGTGTTTATTTTCATTTTACCCTTTTTGGAAATGATAATCCTAAAAAAAAACACAATAAAAAAATCTCTTCAAAAATAATAAGATTAATCAGACACTTTCAAAAATTTTTTAGTTAATCAAACATAAATCAAAATTGCAGATTAACAAATGGACAAATCCATTGAAAGCAAGAATCCCTACCTCTTCCAACTTTGAAACTCGTGAATTACCGAAAAGAAGTTGAAGAAGAGATCCCTGATGAAATTTCTAGATTGCTAAAGCACGAGGAAAGGATCATTCAACCTCATAAAGAACTTCTGAAGCAATCAATTTGGGTTCGAGGAAGATAGAAAAGAAGTAAATATCGAGCTTCACTCAACAAAGAATGTCAAAAAAAATTGATAAATCTTCTCAAAGAGTATGTTGATATATCGCGGTCCTACCAGACATGCCGGGTCTAGATGCCAGATCGTGAGCATCACTTGCCGTTAAA
The DNA here is from genome assembly GCA_021764765.1 of Vicia sativa. Lineage (NCBI taxonomy): Eukaryota > Viridiplantae > Streptophyta > Magnoliopsida > Fabales > Fabaceae > Vicia > Vicia sativa. Next base: position 105,207,507 of record CM038797.1, on the reverse strand, counting down.
ACCAGAGTGCCCGCCATTTAAGCAAGAAGAGTTCACCCCGAGATGGTCGACAAAATCGTAAAAGAAGTTCGTAAGCGACGCTCGTTCTTCATCATCCGAATATCCTCAATGGCTAGCCAACATAGTGCCTATCTCAAGAAAGACGAAAGGTCAGAATGTGTGTGTGACTACCGGATCTCGAATAAAGCAAGTCCGAAGACGATTTCACTCACCGATATCGAATGCTAGTGGATAGTATCGCAAAATTCAACGCCTTTTCCTTCATGGACGTTTCCTCGGTTATAATCGATCGAATGGCTCCCAAGACATGGAGAAGACATCCTTCATCACGGGGGCACCTTTTCACAAAGTAATGTCGTTTGATTAAAGAATGCAGCGAACTCACCGAGGGCAATGACTACTCTCTTCCACGATACGATGCACAAAGAAATCTCTTTAAAGTTGTTTCAAATGACAAGGAAATTTCATCTACCGAATCCAACAAATGCACCTTTGAAGTGAGGTCCGAAAACTCATAGGTTTCATCAGCTACCAAAAGGAATTGTTGACCTCGACAAAGTCAAGGCTATTCGTGAAATGCCTACGCCACGCACAAAACAAGTAAGAGGATTTTCGACAATTGAATTACATCTCCGTATTCATCTCTCGATGATCATACCCGGGCCGATATTCAAGCTTCTCCGCAAAGATTAGAAGGTTGTATGGATAGCCGATTGTCAAAAGCATTCGACAAAGATTAAGGAATACTTGTCGTAACCACCAATATTGATCCCTCCAGAAGGAAGACCACTCATTGATCATATACCTTACCATACTAGAAGAGTCCATGGGCTGCGATTGACAACAAGACGAAACCAAAGAAGAAGGAGCATGCCATCTACTACCCGAGTAAGAAATTCACAGCATCGTGAAACTCGTTACTCCATGCTCGAGAAAACATGTTTGCTTTGTGTGGGCTACAAAATGTCTCCGCAAATACATGATCAATCACACGACTTCGTTAATCTCCAAATGGACCCGATCATACGCCTTTGAAAAGCCCGCTTAACAGGAGAATCGCTCGATGGCGTATGTCACATCCGAATATGACATCCAATATCGCACTTTAAAGCGTTGGGAAGCATTCTCGCCGATCACTTGGCTTATCACCGCTCAATGAATCCCAATCTCTCAAATATGACTCCCGCACGAGGATGTTATGTACTTAAAGATGAAAGATTATGACGAACCGCTACCCAGAGAAGGACCAGATCCAATCCGTATGGGGTTTAGTCTTTGATGGAGCGCTTAATGTTTTTGCAATGGAATCAGCGCCATTATTACTCCCGAGGGTTCTCATATCCTGCTTTTCCGCCGATTGCTATTTGATCGCACAACAACAACATAGCGTACTTTAAGCATGCATCATGGGTATGAAGAAGCCATCGACTCGAGGATCAAAGTCCTCGACATATATGGAGACTCAGCCTTGTGATCAACCAAATTAAAGACAAGTACGACTCATCATCTGGTCTAATTTCTTACAGGATTATGCGAGACGACCGTTGAATTTCTTCAACGAAGTAGAATTGCATCATATCCCGAGATCGTAACCGAATGGCGCACGCCTTTGGCTACTCTATCTTCCATGTTCAAAGTCAACGATTGGAACGATATGCCAGATCTGATCGTGCCTTTGCAAGACTCCGCATATGTTCGCAATGTATAGCTCGATTTATAAACCGTGGGTTTCACGACATCAAACGCTTCTTCAAACACAGAGTACCCACTTGGGGCATCGTGACAAGGATAAGAAAACTCTAAGGAGGCTTTCCAAGAATTTCTTCCTCAATGAAGATGTTCTATACAAAAGAAACTTCGATATGATTCTCGCCTCGGCCGAAGCATGAAGTAGGCACGATCATCCATGAAGCATGAATGGTCCTTTCGAACCCATTCAAATGGGCATGCAATGTCCGTAAAAATCTTGAGAGCAGGATACTATTGGATAACGATGGAATGATCAAACACGCCAAAAGATGTCACAAGTGCCGATCTACGCCGATAAGATCCATGTGCCTCCGACTCTACCAACGCTCTCTTCTCCGTGGCCTTCTCCATGTGTGGGCATTGACATGATTGGAATGATTGAACCAAAAGCATCCAACTGACATCGCTTCATTCTAGTGGCTATTGATTACTTCACCAAATGGGTCGGCGAAATGGCTCTTACCAACGCTACTATGACAAGTGGTCATGAGGTTCATCAAGAACAACCTCATCGCTTCTGCATGGAATTCCCGAGCAAGATCATTACGCATAATGGATCAAACTTGAACAACAAAATGATGAAGGAACTATGTGAGGAATTCAAGATCGAGCACCATAACTCGCCTCCTTACCGGCTAAAGATGAACGGCCATGAAGCAAATGCAACAAGAACATCAAAAGATCGCCTCTAAGATGGTCATCACTTACAAAGACCGGCACTTAAATGTCGCCATTTGTTTCATATGGGTATCGATTAAGACGCACTTCAATGTGGGCAACTCCTCTGCTTCTAGAATACGGCATGAAGCAAGGTTTCGTAGAAGTGAGATTCCATCGATGAGAGTTCTCATGGAAACAAAGCTATCCGAGGTCGAATGGTGCCGTGCTGTACGACTAACCCAACTTAATTGAAGAAAAGCGTCTCGACCGGCCTGTGTCACGGATAATTGTATCAAAGAAGAATGAAGAAAGCGACAAAAAGGTCCGACCGTGAATTCGAGAAGGCGACCTCGTGTTAAAAAGATTATGTTCTTTCAACCAGATTCTAGGGCAAATGGACTCCTAATTACGAAGGCCCATACATCAAAAGAAGCTTCTCAGCGGTGCTATGACTCTCACAACCATGGATGGTGATGAACTCCTCGCATCTCGTGAATGCCGATGGTACCAAGAAATACTTTGTCTAATAAAACAAAAAGAATGTACCGGTAAGTCGAAACCCAAAAGGGCAAATTTAGGCAAAAAGAAGCCCCTTTGATCAAAACTCAAAAGGCGATCCAGCAAAAATTAGAGACAATAAATGTAAAATATCCTCGATAGATTGAAAACTTGAAAAGCAATCTAGGCAAAATAAGGATATAAAAATGACAAAGTAAGAATCAATGCAGATTTCACAAATCAAGAATCTTCCATCAACGGATCTTCAATCAACTCTTCCTCAAGCAACAAGCATGTACTGAATTCAAAGTTGTTAGGATAGTGGGTTATTTGCTTTCAATGTAGCCTTTTCCCAATAAATTATCATTTCCAACTTTTGTAAATAGTTCATGGAATCACGACGGCGATTACCATTCTATCAATAAATTGAGCCTCAGGCTTTTGTTTGCAATTCTACTTTATCTTCGCTTTGCAAAATAACGCTTTTATTGTGAAAATCACTTTTGAAACTAAAATGTTTTAAATGAATTTTACTTCAAAATTTTGAAACAAAAGCAAAATTTTCCTTGAACTATGAACACGGAAAGAACTTCAGCTTCTCCACTAGTGTTTCGATTCATAAGGATAAAACAATCGCTACATCGCCTCTCTCCTCAAAGAAAATCATCAAAGGACGGTATTCTTATCCCAAAAGAACTTTACCAAGTTGCCAAATGGCCTTTCTCGTAAAGTTTAAGTGCAACTGAATTTTTGTTAGTGGAATGTTGCATTTTTAAGCGTGGCTTTTTTTGGTATTGTTAATTGTGATATGGTTTTTTTTCGGGCTATTTTGGTGTTATAATAGCATCATTGGTGGCAGGTTATTTCCTGATATTTTGCAGGCATATTGCGGTATGGCGGTAGTGTTGCGTCATGGCTGAGGTGCGGCACGTGGATACATGTTTATTTCGGAGTAGTCCCCAAATGTGGTGCATTTTATTTTTCGTGGCAGTATTTTAAAGCGTAAGTGCTTTTTGGTTTTGCGGTTTTGCTGGAGATTGTTTTTGAGGGCGTTTTGCTGGCTGTTTTTGCTGTTTTGTTATTGCCGGGCGCGAAAGTGGAAAGTGTTGTGGTTTTAAATGGCTGGTGTGTTGTTTTTCGGCGGTTGGACCGCGATGTATTTTTGCGGTGGTTTTTTAGCTGTTTTGGCATTAAAGCCGTGGTTTTTTGGCAGACGGCGATAATTGGTAATATATTCAAGACTCATTTGAATTTGTTTTCCATCATTTGGTTTTTGCATGCAAAGCGGGGCGGTGCAACCAAAGATTGCTTGGTAGTGTCGGCTGTGGGCTTCGGCTCATTCTATTTCGAAGCGTCTCATTTTACCACGGCGAAAGCGGGCGTATGCAAATGGCGTAAAAAGATTACGGTAAATTATCACGGCGGATGTGTTGCTATTTTTAAGCGGAGCGGCGGTGGTTCTATGCTTGGAGGCATGTGGAAGTGGATGACGGCGGTATTCATTACCGTCCGGTATTCTGGGTTATTTTTTTTTTATCTTAGGCGTGTCGCGGTGCGGCCGTTACATATCGGCGGAAGATGGCGAAGCGAAATGGTATCCACCTGCGTGCGGTGGAAGAAGAAGCGGCATGTTCGATAAGCGTTTTGGTGTGATGGTTTGCGGTTCAGGCTGGTGGAATCAATTTTGGTTGGTTTTGCGATCTTTTGGGCCATGACCTGGATCATCGGTGTTTTGATCATTTAATAAAATGGGAGGTTGCGGTTTTTTTAGCAAGAATATTTTGGATGATTGGTCATTTATTGGCTTTACCAGGGCATTGACCAACAAATGTTTCACCATATAGGTAAAACATTTGATGAATTTTTGGGCCCATGTGAGTTTAAGTGAAGCTTGAAATATAAGTGTTTATGAATTTGGATAAAAGTTAAAATACTTGAAAATTTTCTTTTTGTGTTTTTTCCAAATTTACGCCATGCAAGCTGGGATGAATTTAAAAAACTCAAACATAAAAGTGGGTAGCTAGTGATGATTGGGCTGGAGGGCTCTGTGCGGTGTTTTTTTGCAAATGAGTATTTTGGTCAATTTTTGGTTTGGTCACTGGTTTGTGTTTTTTGCACTTTGTTTGGTGTGTTTTGGGCGTGTTTTAAATATGGCTTGGGGTATTTCGTTTTTTCTGTAAATGCAAGAATTGCAATTTACTTAGAAATTTTATATTTTTGAAAATTTAAAGATGGTATCTTGTGTTTCGCTATGTTTTAGCTAAGTGGTCCTGATGAAAATGGGGCCTAAATGTGAAAAATTTTTTTGCTTTTTCTTCAAATTTTCAAACAAGTAGATTGAAACTTCAAGTGGCTGCCATTGTGACGGCCATTATCGTGCCACAAACATGTACAATTGATTTTGCTAGGGTTAATTTCACTTTTAACATGATTGGCCAAAATGCAGTGGTTTTTTTGTGTTGTGTGGTGTTTGTTGGAAAGATTGGTATGTTTGTGAGTAATCATTTACAGTGCATATATGCCGGCGCTCAAGCAATCATAAACAAAGAATGAAGCATCAAAATGTAACGGCTACGGTAGGTAGCGAAATCCATTCTTGTTTCCTGTGCATCAATTGAAAAATTTATGGCGCTTTTTTGCATAACGGCAACCCTAAAAATCCAAAATGTGAAATATACATCATTTAATTTGAAAAATGCTTTTAGGTTCTTAGCTTTTTTAAATCCAATTGAGTTAGATTGATATAAATGCAATTAACAAGTACCATCATGTTCGTATGAAAATGGAGTTTGGTTTTTATTTTCAATGGTTGAGAAATGGAAGATTGTAGTTGCTGAACTGAGAATTGAAAACCATGGAAGAATAGCATGTTTTTTTCTTTTAAATTTTCCATGTTGTGTTCATGTCTGTTGTTGTCCACTAAACAAATTTGTGCGTGTTGGCGGGGTGGTGTTCTGTTCTTTAGTCTCTTTCGCATGTATTACCTTGGTCATGGGTTCAACATGTTTTTGGTTTTTTTATAATTTTTCTACTTTTTTTGACAATCAAAACTTCTCATTTTGAGATGATTTTTAAACACTTGTCAATAAATATATATTTTATGATAGTGCAAAAATTTTTTAAAAATTGATTAAATTTTAATTTGAGTCGAAAACGACGTTTTAACACTTTTTCAAACCTTAAAAGGTGAATTTTTTCAACTTTCGATTTTTTTTTCAAAACTTTTCATAAATGAACTTTTCATTTAAAACATTTTCAAACATTTTTCAAAACATTTCATCAAACTATATCTTTTACCACGATCATTTGATTTAAACGATAAAATCAAATTCGTTTTTCTCACTTTTCAATCGATCATGGGGCCACCCTTATGGTGTAAGTCCCAACTTTATGTACATATTTAGTTTTACTTGTATACTAAAATCATTGTTGTTATTAAACATAAACAAATTTCTTTTATTTGTTTTCATTCATTTGTTTACAATGGCATGGCTGGTGATTGTGAGCATTATTCCGTGGAAATTGCTTCAAACCAATGGGCCTCCTTCACGGTGTAAGTCCCATAATATTTTTATGTACATAATATTTCTTTGTACATATCAAATCATTTCCAAATACATACAAATTTTTATCTATACATAACATGTTTTTTTTTATATTCAAGTGTGTACAAACTTTGATCGCTTGTTTTCACTTCACTGTGTATACTAAATTAACATTTTTATGTACAAAAAACATTTTGTATATATCTTTTTTCATACAAACTTTTTATCAGATATAACATGTATATTTTTTGTAAATACTAAAACATGATAAACTTCGATCGCTCATTTTTGTTTCATCTATATTTTACACCGAATACCATTGGTATTGAAAGGAGCATTATTCCCTGTGAAATCTTTTAAACCAATGGGCCTCCCTTATGGTGTAAGTCCTAATTCCTATGTACATCCATCTCGTCTTCAGACATAAATAACTCGCTCGTACATATTCATTTTGTACACGCCTCAAACTTAAATAATCAAGTTATTGCTTTTAAACGCTCGTTTACGTACACTTGTTTATATTTCCTCATAAATCAAATAAACATCATTGCATTGCATTGTTTATATTTCCTTCATAAACTCGTGAATACATATCACACACACACACACAATTTGTTTATACCATTGTCTGATTATAACATAACAATTAGACTAATCAATAGGTTCCCATAATTTAGCCTCCGCTTGCTTTATACAAGACAATCCATCTCTCAAGATGGGCCTCCTCTTAGGCTTCATATAAGAAAACTCTCCCACAGAGTTTAGCCTCCGCTTAGGCTTCTATAAGACAACACTCCCCTGCTGAGTCACCCTCCTTGGGCTTCGCTCAAAAGAACTCCTCATCGAGTTTAGCCTTATCTGCACATCATACAATGAAAGAGATAGGAAATCTCTTAACAGCCTCTATCGGGCTTCCAATACAAAGAATCACCCACTTAAGATAGAACTCAAAGGATGGTTTCTATGGAAATCACTTTCAAATCCCCGCAGAGTAAAATTTCCTGAAATTGCTCTTATTCAAAAAGGATGGTTTCTGAAACTTTTAACAAAGCCACCATACCCTATAGCTTCTTCTCAGCTTCATATAAGGACCTCGATGACTCATGACCCTTGAATGCCTCCTCTGGGCTAACAATAAAGACCCACGGATTCTTAAAAGCATCCCTTTAATCCAATCAATTTCTCCTTGAGATTTAGACATCTATCATCTCTATGGAAGAAGTATCTCATCTATCACATCACATACAATCAAAGACTTTTCAAACTTTTTCAAACTCTTTTCAAACAAAAACATCTCTTAATCGTAGTGGTAACGCTTGTACACTCAAGCAAATCACCTACTTATGCTAAAAGATTCAATCATCTTTTTCAAACATCTTTCACATGTAAGTGGTAACGCTTGTATATCAAGCAAAACACCTATAACTTACGATGAAAGATTTTAATCAATCAAACTTTTCAAAATGTATGTGATGAAATAGATTAGATACATTTTTCATTAAGATGACATTTGTTCATCTCTTACTAACATTCCGTTGCTTTCCACTAGCATAAGTGGAACTACGATTGTTCGATTTTCTCAACATCCTTTTCGAGAATACGTAGGTACAAGGTCTCATCCTGCCGAGCAAATTTCTATCCCTCGTGACAAACAAACCATATAACCTCGTAGATCCGAGCTACAAATGCTCGATCACTAGATATGTATGCGTAAGATCCATGCATCTTTGCGAGCACAATAATAACAAAACACTAGGATCCTACATAATCTGTCCTTCTTAAAATCCTAAAGGAGAAACTTTCCAATCATAGAAATAGCAATTAAAACACACAAACATATCAAACATATTCATATATAAAAGCTATAGATAATTATATATATTTAGGGTGCTCCATCTATTCCCTTCATATAACAATCCCTTTACTCAGACCTCCTAATGCGCTATGAGATAGTTTGTGCTAGTCATTTATACCAATATCAATCGAGGGTATTTCAGCTTTCCCTTTTCATAATCATTAAATCATCTTTCTTGTGTTGAAAATAATAAAGATGATGCAGCATCTTTATAAACAAATCAAAAGATTTAAATCGCTAAGTCAGAGAATCCGAGCTCACGTCAGATCCTCTAGAAGGCCACCTTTAACGCGAATGATAGCCAATGCATTAACCAAGATATTCATGCATCTATTCATTCATGCATCATATCATATCCTACATAGACATTCATTCATAAACCCCTACCAAGACTGGGATATCAAGATCGACTAGTGATTCTTCTCGTTAATCAAACTTGGAAGACTATTTTGAATAATAGATTTAGTTCTTCCGTCACAAGTTCGGTTTCACCATAATTGGTCCATAACAATGACGATTCTCAAATCGAATTCCTCCAAAGTAAGTGATCTTCCCAAGGGACTTTGTATCAACGAAATTTCTTACCGGTTTTCCCTAGTGATTTTTCTTTATAAAGTTTCTTTTGAAGTACCCCAATGCAAGCGTAAGACTTTTCTCAAATGACAACTTAGTTCTTCTCCCTCAAAGGTATGGTAATACGGTGAATCGACTTTGGATTTTGTATCGCAAATGTGTGATAGCAAGAGTCGCCACCGACTTTTGTTTTATCCAATTATGGGAAGGTGAAAAGAACAGAAAAGACCTTTCTTTAGATTCCTCGGTGGAGAAGGTTATGAAAAGGGAAGGTATTAGACTCCTTTCCATCCGTAGTTATCTACTGCCTAGTTGCTCTTAGATCATTTTAAAATTGGCTTTCCGTGGTGTGTTTGACAAAATGTTTTGAAAAGGTATTTTGACTTTGTAATGATTCATGTAGGAATGTATACAAAGTGTTCGAAAATGTTTCGCTTTGAAAAGAGTTTGAACTTTGACAAAAGTGTGAGGTGTAAAAGTATTTGATAGAGCAAGCAACTAAAAGTCTTATTACCTACTCAATTGGTTGTTTTCGTGTTATTTTACTTTCCTTTAGAACAACGTTATCCATACCATTAGCTTTGTAGGTAACTCCATTCGTTGGATGTAAGCGGACATTGAAGGACATCGATGGTCATGAAAGCAACTTGTAGGAAGTATGCTAAAGACATTCAAGGGACTATCATCATTTATCGTGAGGCATAATCGAGGGTCAAGATCATGTATTCGGAGGCGACATCGTGAGTCTTATGATCTTTGTATCAGGGACTATGATGATTCATTTTGAAGGCAACGGTGCTAGAATACTTACGCTCGAGGGACTTGACCATTTGAATTGAAAGTCAACAAGAGAGAATTACCCTATGGGTGCATGTGAAAAGAGAAGTTGATTTCTGTATTTTATCTTGAATTATGAGTGATCTATGTCCAATTTATTCATACACGCCTAATTACTAGCAAATATAGGGTGCGAAATTAAATGGAAAGTAAAGCATGAAAGATAACTTACGCTATTACAAGGCTTTGGGCGTATACATAATTGAAAGGAAAATAAAAGTCCTAATTAAACTATTACATCCCATAGGCAGTTATATAATTGGAAAAGAAAATATAAAAAACGTCCGAAACGGTATAACCTGTGAACAGATGAGAAATCGGGAAACGGAAGAAAATTGCATAAGAGAAAAATGTTAGTAAAAATAAGAATTTTTGAATGAGAAATTTTTTTAATGCAAATAATGACATTAATATGATAAAATAATTTTTGGGGAATTTTTGGAGTTAATTTGATAATTAAAAAACAATTAAAAGCTATTTAAATGATAAATTAGCAATTAAATTGAATATGCATGCAAAAATAATAATTTTAATTTTATAAATTAAATAAACATTTTTCTGATGAGTATGCAAAAAATAAATATTTTTGGTGTTTTTTAAATGCATGATAAAAATTATTAAAGATAAAATAAAATGCATGGAAATATTAAAAGAAAATAGAAAATAGAAAATATGAAAAATATGCAAACTTGTAAAGAGCAAAAATATATTGGTCCCCTCGTGAATCGAATCTAGGACCTTGCTTCACATGCACGCGCTTTGACCGAATGAGCTGGAGCGTCCACATGTTAGGAAATACAACTAATTGTTTTTAAACAAAGGTCACTTTCCTCGATCTGTAACGCGCCAAGATCTTCATCTTCTTCTGTGAATTGGGAATTTTATGCCGGCCTTCCTACGACGCTTAAGGCCCCGCAATTTCTAAAATCTCACACACATAATATAAATGAATTATGAGTACATGAATCGATTGTAAATGACATTCTAAACACGATGGTGGTGGTCTTTTGGTCCAATTTTTCCGCTTAAGGAAACCCCACTTGGTTTAAAACCCTAATCATGGTGATTCGTGTTTCGTGCCATGGAAATGCAATTAAACCATCCAAAGCTTGCAAACTTCAAACTAAACACAAAACACACAACAAAACATGTTAAAATGCATGGATAATGTAATTCGATTTTGAAAAGTGTGACAAACCAAAATCGTATTTGTCGATTCGATGTTTTTGAAACTTGTAAAGGTCCGGATCGACTCTAAACAATCCAAGGAACACGATGGAATGCTCGATTGAAACGAGCTGAACCAAGGCTAGTGACTCAGAGTGCACGGTTTTTTGAATTAGGTTAGGGTTCCTCCAAGCAATTTTTCTCGCTTCTTTCTTGTCAGGTAGGCATTGTTTATTTATAATGGATGAAAATTGAAATGATTTGAGGAACAAATAATCATCAATCAATGTAGATTATTTGATTTTGTACAAAATCAAATCTTATCTTTTTTATCAATTTCAATCATTTCTTGCCAAATATTTATCAATTTTGAAATTGATACTTTTAGTGAGTTCTTGGACCTCAAGGATGAGAGAAAAATCAATTTGCATTTAATTTTGATTCTATTCCTTATTTTTTAATTTAATTTGTATTAAATGAATAAAATCCAAATTAAATAGAAAATAAAGTTAAAATTGTGGCATTGGCTTGGATGTTCCAAATTGTCTAAGGAACAAGTTTGAATGAAGAAAAACTAGGCCCATTTGCAAAAATTTTGATTTTTACAAGTATCTCTTGTGCACTTCTTCAAAGACTCCACTTGTGCAATGTTTATTTTGCTCAATTTTCCACATTTTGAGTGTTATTGGACTTTTAGAATGCTCTATGTCCTCTAACCAACCTCTTTGGTTTCATCTCAATTGAGTTTTCAAGCTCAATAAATCTTCAAAACAAAAAGTTGACTTTGAAAAGGACCTGTAATGTTTTCGATTCCATACCTTCCAAATGAAGCATTTTTTGAACATTCTTGTGAGATGAAGAAGAGAATTGAATTTCCTTCAAAACAAGAGGTGGTGGAAAAATATCTCCAAGACAAAGATGAAGAAGTTATGAAGCCTAACCAGAGATG
>CM038797.1:105127849-105195574 GCA_021764765.1 Vicia sativa | reverse complement strand
TCGATTAGCGACATTTGACCAAAGTTACAATCAAGAATCGGTATCCCTTGCCGAGGATTGATGATGGATGGATCAACCGGTTGGAGCGTGTGTGTTCAGTAAAATTGACTTGAGGTCTGGATATCATCAGATTCGTGTGAAGACGGAGGATATTCAGAAAACTGCATTTAGAATGAGGTATGGACATTATAAGTATTCTGTTATGCCATTTGGAGTTACTAATGCACCTGGTGTTTTCATGGAGTATATGAACAGGATATTTCATCCGTATCTTGATAAGTCGTGGTGGTATTCATTGATGACATTCTGATCTATTCGAAGAGTGATGAAGAGCATGCAGAGCATCTTAGGATTTTGTTGGAATTGTTGAGAGAGAAGAATCTGTATGTGAAGTTGTCTAAATGCGAATTCTGGTTAAGTGAAGTGAGTTTTCTTGGTTATGTGATTTCCAAGAATGGCATTGTTGTTGATCCTACGAAGGTAGAAGCGGTGTCCCAGTGGGAAGCACCAAAGAATGCCTCAAACTGTAGTTTTCTTGGTCTTGCAGTGATACTACAAAAAGTTCATTGAGGGATTTTCGAAGTTGGCTTTACAATTGACTAAGTTGACTAGAAGGGTTTGGGTGTTTGTTTGGGATTCTGAATGTGAGAAAGGATTCCAAGAGCTGAAGAAGAGGTTGACTAGTGCTTCGATTCTGATTTTGCCAACCGCGTAATCTTTGTTGTGTATTGATGCGCCATTGATGGGATTAGGTGGTTTTTGATGCAAGATAGGCGGTGTAGTGGCTTATGCTTCAAGACAGTTGAAGATTCATGAAAGGAATTATCCGACTCATGATTTAGAGCTGGCAATTGTAGTATTTGTTTTGAAATTGTGGGGGGCATTACTTGTATGGTTCTCGATTTGAGGTATTCACGATCATAAGAGTCCTAGTATCTCTTCGATCGTAAAGAGCTCAAACATGAGGCGAGAAGGTGGTTAGAATTTCTAAAGGATTATGATTTTGGTTTGAATTACCATCCCGGTAAGGAAAACGTTGTCATGACGCATCGAGTAGGAAGTCGCATATGTCTATGTTGATGGTGCATGAATGGATTTAGTTGAACAATTCGTAGACTTGAGTTTGGTATTTGAGACTACCTCGATTGTGTGAAATTGGGTATGTTGAAGTCGACTAGTGGTATTCGGAGGAAATTTGAAATGGATAAATCGATGTTGGTTTAGTTGATAAATTGACATTGATCAACCAAGGTCAAGGAGGTGAATTCGAATCGACGAGAATGGAGTTATGAGATTTGGTGATAGTGTGTTCCGGATATTGCGATATTAGAAAGAGTATTTTGAAGAAGGACATCGAGTGGGTTGAGTATTCATCCCAAAGGTTACTAAAATGTATCATGATTTGAAGAAGCTATTTTGGTGGCCCGGAATGAAAAGGAAATTTCGAGTTTGTTTATGCTTGTTTGGTTTGTCAAAAGTCAAGATTGAACATCGAAACCGCTTGGATTGATGGAACCATTGTTAGTTCCGAATTGTAAATGGGATGACATTTCTATGGATTTTGTATCTAGTTTATCGAGGATAGCGAAGAATTGTGATTCTATCCGGGTTATTGTTTATCTTGACAAAGTCCGCTTCATTTTATTTCGATAAGGATGGATTATCCTATGGAGAGGTCAAGGTAGTCAGATGTCGAGAAGATCGTGAGTTTGCACGGTATTCCTTCTAGTATTGTGTCGGATAGAGATCTGAGGTTTACGTCTAAGTTTTGGACGGGATTGCAAGAAACTTTGGGTACTAAGTTGCGATTGAGTTCTGCTTATCATCCGCAGACAGATGGTCAGACGGACAGAACGATTCACTCGTTAGAGGATTTGTTGCGCTTGTGTATTGGAAAAGGTGGAGCTTGGGATAGTTACTTACCATTGATTGAGTTTACCACAACAATAGTTTTCATTCGAGCATTGGTATGGCTCCGCTTGAGGAATTGTATGACAGAGGTGTCTGACACCGTTGTGTTGGTACGAATCGAGAAAGTGCCGTGATTGGACCGAAATTGTCCAATGTGACTTCGAAAAGATTAAGACGATTCGTGAGAAGATCGAACTTCTCGTAGTCGCGGAAGAGTTATCATGATAAGAGGAGGAAGGATCTCGAGTTTAATGAAGGAGATCATGTGTCTATGCGAGTTACTCCGATGACCGGTATTGGTCAAGCCAAGCCAAAGAAGTGACTTGCTTTATTGGTCCGCTTCGATTTCCAAGAGAGTTGGAAAAGTGGCTTATCGATTGCTTTACCTCCGTTGTGGCTAATTTGTATGATGTCTTCCATGTATCTCGTTGAGGAGGTACCTTGTTGATCCGTCCTCATGAGATTCGCACGTATATGTACGATAATTTGATCTTGAAACGCACTCATGAATCGAGGATCAAGTTGAAATAGTTATAGGTAAAGAGATAGCTTTGGTGAAAGTAGCTTGGGAGGACCAGGAGGTGAAAATATTACTTGGGAACCGGAAAGCCGATGAAAGACTCTTATCCCGAACTTTTCTCGTATGTTTTCGAGGACGAAAACTCTTTTAATGGGGGAGAGTTGTGACACCCCAAATAATTCAATTATTAAATAATTAGAATTTTAATTATTAATTTAATTAGAAGTTTAATTATTGGTATTTTTGAATTATCGGAATTTAATTAATTAATTAAATGAATGAGATAGTTGGTGGTTTAAGGAATAATTAGAGGGTGTGAGGAGTAAAGTGCTCTAATTATTATTTTATTTTATTTATTGGAATAATAAAAGGAATAATAAAAGAAAATGAAGGAAAAAGAGAGTCATTTGAGAAATTTCATCATACGTGAAATTGGAGAAGAGAAGAGAAAGAGGGAAAAAGCCAAACGTCGAAAATTCGAAGAATCATCGCGATGTAAGGGGAGATTTCATTCAATTATAATGCCTTATGGGTTTTGGGATGCAATTGGATGATTAGTATAATAGGAATCTTGAAAATTGGATAATTTAGGTTTTGTAGGATTATCCCTAAATGTGTCGAATTATAGGAATTTGAAACCGTAGTGATTTTATGGAATGTTTGGGAATAAATGGATTGAGCCATGTAGTATAATACTGGTGTTTGTTGGATGAAAATTAGTGTTTTTATGTTTGGATTCGTATGGGAATGCTATGGAATGAGTTGAAACATACCGCTGCAAAACTAGTGTTTTCGCCATCGGAGTCGTGGGAACCGGTTCCCTGTCGGAGAACCCGGTTCTTGTTTTGGCCATGAAAATGGAATTTTGAACGCAGGAACCGGCCCCATTTGTTCTTCATTTGGAGGAACCTGCTCCTCACTGCTACTTTTGAAAAATACTAAACTTTAAAAATTCATAACTTTCAAAACCGTAAGTCCGCTTTTAGTCATGCTTTGGACGTTGTTTCTTAAATTAAATACTCTATTTTATAAAATGAAGAAAATTATAATTAATGGATTTTATTTTGAAAAGAGCCATTTTTTCCGATTTGTGAACTATGGTAGTTCTAGGAATGGTGGATGAACCGTTTAGATTGTTCGTGTGTTGGACAAAGATTAATGTTTATGTTGTTTTCCTTGTTGTTTATTCATGATTGTATTGATATCATGTGTTGTTGTCGATGTTGTATATTCATGATGGTCGTTGATCTCGCTTGTTGGTGTTGTTGTATATACGGTGATAGTCTTACTAATCAAGGTGTTGCTTGGCATTATGCTTTGTGATAATTATTTCATGATTGTGTTGTTATCATGTGATACTGCTGGTGTTGGCATTGTGTGGAATTATGTTGGAATCATATTCCGTTGATTGAATGTGCATGCTTTTATGGTGCATGCATAAGCATTCTGGTGATGGTTCATTCCCATTGTGTGGAATTGAACTTGCAGAGCCAATAACCGTACCCAATGGATAGTGGTGGTGAGGCTAGATTCTTGACCCAAGGTGTATGGGCTTAATCGTTGATTGACGCTGCTTTTCCGAGTGTAAACGGAATGGGTGTGAACTTGGTTCACGCTTGGTACCACATGCATAAAGTTCCAGATTGCATATGAAATTGTAACATGTTAGGATGGTTTCCAATGTTATAATTTCATTGATTGTTACATTTGCATAACGATATGTGTAAAATGCATTTGTGAACTAAAATATGATTATGTTAATGATAGTGAAATAATATATTGGATTGTTCTGTTGTATTTAAAAACGTATAATGCATTCTATATTGAAAAGAGATCTCACCCTTACATTAATGATTTCAGATTAAAGTTAGCAGCTCAGGAGTCGGTGTGGATAGCTTATAGAGTTATGTCTTATTTTTTTATCCGTGTGGCAGTGTCATGCTCTGGTAGTTGTAACACTGGGGGAAACGTTTGGATGAGAGTTTTATGTTATACTCCATTGGTTTGATTTATGCTAGGAATACTTATGAATTAAAGTTATTCTGGTTTTTGTGATATTTTCCGCTGTGTAGAACATGATGTTAATTTGAAAATTTTATTTTAATAATTCCTTCAGTAAAGCATGATTACTGTTTGCAGTTGAGGTTTTTATATTTATTATGAATTGTGACATCCCTATTTTCCATGTTACTCTGATTTAATTAATATATTCGCGGGTTATTTAGAAGGGGTGTTACACTTACAGTTAAGAAAGATGTTTTGCTTGAAAAAGTGTTTGTTTTGAAAAATGTTTGAAAAAGTGTTGATTTGTATGAGATTCTATAGATGGGATACTTCTTCCATAGAAATGATACATGTCTAAATCTCTATGAGAAATTCTTTTGTTATTGTTAGGGGGATGTTTATAAGAATCCCGTGGGTCCTTGTATTGTAAGCCCAAGAGGAGGCTATCTGAGGGACATCGAGGGTCCTTATATTATAAGCCCAAGAGGAGGCTATCCGAGGGACATCGAGGGTCCTTGTATGAAGCCCAAGAGGAGGCTATAGCGTACGGCTGGCTTGGCTTTAAGAGTGATTTCACCGGGAAACCATACTCTTAGGGTTCTATCCTAGCGAAGGTGATTCTTTGTATTGGAAGCCCATAGAGGTCATAGAGATTTCCGGATTCTTTCTTGTATGATTCCAAGAGAAGGCTAAACTCAACGAGGTAGTTCTTTTGTACGAAGACCAAGGGGAGGCTAACTCAACAAGGGAGTTCTTCTGTATGAAGCCTAAGAGGAGGCTAACTCAACAAGTGAGTTCTTTTGTACGAAGCCCAAGAGGAGGCTATGGGGAACCTAGTTGTTATACTAGTTGTAATGACATAAATAAACATGAAGAAGTATATATGACAAAGTGTGTGTGTGCATTCATAGGAGTTTATGAAGGAAATATATACACAAGTGTATAAAACAAGCAAATAAAGCTAGTGAACTTGAATATATACAAAGGAGTGTGTGAATGCAAACTATAAACAAGTGTTTTAAAACAAGCGGATAAGCTAGTAAACTTGAATATATACAAGGGAGTGGGACTTATACTTTAAGGGAGGCCCACTGGTTTAAGAGAAGTTTCACCGGGAATAATGCTCCTCTTAATACCAGTGGAATTGGTTTATAAACAAGCGGATAAAACTAGCGAACGATACTAGTTATACTTGAATATTTGCAAAAAAGTTGAATATGTATAAGGAATTGAATATGTATACAAAAGGGTGGATATTTACAAGTAAACTAAATATGTACATAGGAGGGTTAGGACTTACAATCGTAAGGGAGGTCCGTGATCAATTTGATTTTGAGTTCGAAAGATTTTCGAGGAAAAACCTAGTTCATTTGTATTTTCAAAGATTAATCGAATCGATCATGGAAAATAGGTGTGTTAATTAAAACATTTTTGAAATTTTGAAAAGTTTTGAAAAGTAAAAGGTATTCATTGATTGTTTTGAAAAAAATTAGGTTTGAAAAATCAAGAAAACATTTTTGAAAAGTATTTAAAAATACTTAAAACGTCTGCTTTTAAACCTAATAAAAATATATCAAAAGAAAATATTTGTTGGCATTTTTGACATAATCATAAAATATATGTATTAAATGACAAATGTGCAAAAAATCATCTCAAAATGAGAAGTTTTGATTGGTTTTGAAAATGTTGAAGTTTGATAAAAAAACTCAAGAAAACAAGTGATAAAAATTAGTTTTGGTCTTGAGAGGTTTGAACTCGGACCTTGAGTTCAAAGTCGAAAAGATTAACCACCACATGTGACTTGTTATTATCAAAGCGCTCATTTAATTTTATTTAAAACAAGTTTGTGAAAATGGTTTTGAAAATAGGTTGAAAATGTGAAAGTTTGAAAATGTTAAAAATATAAGGTCTGTGGGGATTCAACCGGACCTTAGGCATGGCAAGTGACTTAAGAGGCACGCGCTCTACCACCGAGGTGGCTATACATTCACTAATTAAAACACAAGCATAATATATATTATAAAATGCGTTGAAAATGGATGTGGGGCCATCGCCTTCATCTTCTTCCTCAAGACAATCTCCATGGTTAATTAGAATTTCTTTGATTCTTGACCAAATTGAAAATGTGAAAATCTAGATTTCTCGAGTTTCATCATGATTTCAGCCATGTAACTTATTAAAGCTAAGTCTCAAAGATCAAAGAGAATTTCTAGAAAGTACCAAATGAACCCTAACCGAAAAATTCAACTAATCTATGGGCACGATTGACTTTAAGTGAAATTGAGGATTCAAATGACTGAGTAATCTGACATCTACATTTCTAACTATTAAAATGATGTTAAAGACGCTTGAATAAGAGAATCGATTTCAAATACTTACTTCTTGAAGTAAATTTGCGTAACTCGTATGAGTTCTTCCATATGCAAATTTGTGATATCATGAGCTTCCTTGATCCTTCTCGAGTGTGTTCCAACTCCTAGCTTGCTCAAAGTTGTTGAATCCTCCCGCCGACTCAAGTTGCGTTTTCGATTTATTGATGTAGGATGGTGATGGAGTTGTTAGTATGTGTATGGATGGTTTGATCACTTCTATATGATGTATATGTGTTTGAATGATTAAAAGAGGAAACATGAGTGATTTTGATTACAAGTTAAGGCTCAAAACTTGCACAAATGGAGTTTTCTTGAACAAACCGACTTTTGGCTGTTTTTATGATGGTTTAAAGTGATTAACAACTTCTAAATGATGTTAAGAAGGTGTTTGATGACACCTTTGGTTAGAACTTTCAAGAATTGGAAGTTGGAATTCTAACCTCTTTGAAAATTTAGAAACTTGCAAATGAAGAAAGAAGTGATAAAGCAAGTTTATGAATGCTTTAGTGTGATTTAGAAGTGATAAATGACTTCTATTTATAGGCCAAGAGGTCCAAGAGCAAGGCAAGGATAGGATTGAAAGAGTTTGCAAGTTGGAGCTTAAGGCATAAGAAAGGAATATTCATTAAATGCACATGGAATCTTTCTTAACCATGGTTATAAAACTCAAGTGATTCTATCCCTTACAATGATTTCCATCGATTTGTTTATGAACCAAACCTATCTCTTATGGTGACAAGGCTTCTGAAGGGGAATTGCAAAAAGGTTTTGAAAAACTTGGAGAAATGACTTGAAAATTATGGTTATGGACCTCTAAGTTTCAATTTCAAAGCCCTATCTACACAAAATGTTTTTGCAAGTTATTCGACATTTTGGAAATCTTGGAACAAGATCTACAACTTTCATGTTGAGTTTTTCCGAATAAAATGGATCTAGGTGAACAATGGCCATGAAAATGGTGAAAAAGTAAGAAAAACACTTGAAAATTTTTCCGTGTTAGAAAATTTTCAAGTTTTGACTTTTGTTGACTTTTTCACATCAAGCAACTCGCTTTTCAAAAATCATTTAATTTTCAAAATAGTGAAATCGCCACCTAATTTTATTTTTCTCGAAAAGAACGGAAAATATAGATAAAACCCTATAGATTCGATAAGGTCTACGACCAAAAACATGGAATCGGAGTCTGCTATGTAAGAGGAAGGTGTTAGACCTCTTACATCCATCATACCGATGGGACCCATTTAGTTCTAAGTGTGCGTGTATATATTTGCTAATTTCTAAGTTATAATCGAAAGATAAAAGAAAATTTGTTTATTATTATTTTGAGTTTGGCACGGTTTCAAACCGTAGCCTACATATTCCCTTGTGCAATGGGAAAGTCAAAACTCCATAGTTCCTCTCAAAAATGTTTTAAATTGGTTGTATTGATTTTATAAGAAAAATTGCATTAGACATTTCAAATGCTTGAACGTGGACTTGTTTAGTTTGTTTGAAAAGCTTAAGTCCTCATTCGTGTTTGAAATGGCTATTGCACACTCTTTGTCGGAAAAGAGTTTGATGATCGTGACATGAGCGAGAAAAGGATTTTGAGTGAGTTGAATTAATTTTTAGGTGGGTGAAAAGTACCGGCAATAGGACTAGCATCCTACGATTCAAATACTAGAAACAAGAGGAGCTCAATGCTCAACGAGTCGCCTATCATCCCAAAAGTTTTCTTTTAAGAAAAGGGTGAAGTGAAACAAAGTTCACGTTACTAAGAACCTTTAAACAATTGGACTAGCATCCAACGATTTAAAGGCTCAAGTTCATTTTTACAAGTGTTTAAACAATTGGTCTAGCAACCAACGATTTAAATACTTGGGTTTTTATTATGAAAAGAAATTTGAAAATGCACCGACGTTGATCGAGGTTTGTAAATTAACGTGAAAGTGTTTTAGATGGGGTTTAACGGACCGAAGGAGAAAGAATGATTCGGTTATGATTAACCAAGTATGTGGACTTGATTAATCTCATGAGGATAGTGCTCCTATCCCCAACCATGAGACCGGTGCATGGAAAATTGGTATATGGACCAATTTTTATTCGGTTATGATTAACTAAAGCAACAAGGGCTTTAATTAACCTCGTGAGGATGGCCATGCCCATCCCCAACTATGAGACCCTTTAAGAAATTGACTTATGAGCCAATCAAAAGAAAGTCGAATTAATTTTAATGTTGGTTGTGCTATGTACAATGGTGAATAAATACCGAATGAGCCAATAAATGTATAATTATCACATAACATATCATCGAAATTTAAATAATTATTAGAAATGATTTTTTCGCTTTGATGAAAAATCAACTAATAGTTTAATCGATAAATCATCAAATAAAACTATCATAACTAATTATTATTTAGTACATCGCACAAAATTAAATCATTTATAAAAATAAAATAATTTAAAAGATGAGAGTTTAGAGTTAGCCTGATATTGTAGCAATCTGGGAAGTGCGAAAAGAAATCCATCTGATCTTGTGTGATTGATCAGCAAAAGTTCACAACGTGTCGACATTTATGATGCGTCTGATCCTCTTTCCAAGAAAAACGCACTCCAATGACCAATGAAATTACATTTATTAAAAGAAAAAAAAGATAAATAGATAATAATAAAAAAAAATGAAATCAGAAAGAAACCAGATGGTGACACTTGTCACCACGAGCCCAAACCACCTATCCTAAGTTAAAAATAAATAAAAAACATTAATTAAAAAAAAACACTAATCAGAAAATACAAGGTGGTGACACTTGTCACCACCAGCCTAAAACACCTAATCTTAAGATAAAATAAAATAAAGCATTAATTAAGAAAAAAACATAATCAGAAAAACTAAACACTCTCTCTCTACACGAAAACGCTCTTCATCCTCTCTCAAAGAAAAACCTCGCCGAAAATCTCTGTGCTCTCTCATGTCCCCTCCGCCATCGATGCTTGCATGATTTCGCTTTTGTTTGAACCTCACCCCTATCTCTCGCTTTGGATCTCTATTGTTCTCGATTTGAACCGTCATTGCATGATTTTGGTCTCTCGTTTCACTTGGTTTCTCGGTTTTGATTCTTTTCGGGTTTTGCGGGGCTCGCTTTTGGCTTCTCCGAGGCAAAATTCGTGGATTGATGGCGTGGATGGAGGTCGGAGGTCGCAAATCCTCCGGTGAGGTCTTTCCGATTCTTTAGAACTTTTCCTCTTTCTTTTCTATCTCTAACTTGATTTCGAATGTATATTTTTCTCAAGGGTTATGTATTAGTGGAAATGATGAACTCTTAGGTGTTAGGGTTTGATTGTTTCTGTTTGGCTTGTTGTGAGTTATGAACCAGTTTTGGTTTTTCCGGTTTTAGGACAATGGCTCTACTGTGTCGGTTTTGATATTTTTGGTGTTTTGTTTTTGAAACCAATGGTTATGGTTCTGGTTATCTGGACAACGCAATGTTAGTTATCATTTTTCTGGTTTGCTATTTTCTGCTATTTGGTTTTCGGTTGTTTTGGAACAAAAAGGGTTTTGTTGTTGGCTTCAAACAAATGGTTTTGCTGTTGGCTTCGAACAAATGGTTTTTATCTGTTTCTGAGTTTGGAATTGTTTTTTTTTTGTTTTTTGAGGTTGGAATGGCTTTTTTATGCCTTGGTAGAACTCGCTTTTGTGTTGGAACCGCTATTTCGCTTTATCTCATGATAGCCCCTGCTGCTATGTTGCCTCTGCCATTTTTGACCATGAACTCCGCCGTTTCCAATTGAACTTTATCGCTTGGCATTTCTTAGCCTGCTCACGGCTTTGTTGTCGCTATGCCGATAACTATGCTGTCTCACCGCTGCTTGTGATAACTGCTTTTTTGGTCGAACTCGCTCGTCACACTTATCTTCTGACTTTTGAATTGTTGGGATGAACATATTGTACTGATGGTTAGTAGCTATGATGTTTGTTGAGCTACACCTCCCTTTTGTGAACCAACAACAAAGGTTGTTGTGATTTGCAAAAGGTGAGGTCTTGACCTTTGATTAAGATCTGACTTGTATGAGGTTTGGCCAAACTTTATCATGATTGAGAAACAAACACCTTTAAACCTGATCCCAAATACAAAATCCTAATGATGTTCTTCTTTGAACTCTTGCTTGAAAATTTCGTGGTGATTATGTTAACCAATTCTTATTTTAGTTTTCATGTAATTGATGGCGAGGGTGGCATAAAATGGCAAGAGGGAAAAGCTTAAAGACGAAGGGAGGACGAGCTAAATACATGGACATTCGGAATTTGAAGGAGAACAAAGATCAACTCAAACTCTTAGGGAAATATATCCAATTGAATGTTGTAATGAAATGTTTTCTTTTTTTTATATCACCGTGAACTTTGAGAAATTTGTAACATCTTCAAACCAAAACTTGTAATAGATTTTGAAAGCTTGTAAATCTACAACTCTTGAAATACTCTTTGTAGCAATATAGTTCAAATTTGAATGAAGTAAAACTTGGTTTGAACATTCTTTGAACCTTGAATTGAAACATAAAAAAAAACCACAAATCCTAAGTTTTGGATACTACTTGCATGATGAGCTAAGTATATGAACATGACAAGTCTTTTGGGATGTGAGATTTTGATGACTAAATGATGATAAATTAAATTGAAACTTGCAAATGATGAGTGAAATAGAGTGAAGTTGGAAATTGAAAGGACATTTAATTTCATGAATTGGTATGCTCGATTAACCTTGAATTTGGATGTCTTGTTACTTAAACCTTAAGAAACTCAAAAAACTTCTGTTTGATCCTTAAAAACTTTGATGAATGAATTTCGAATGATTCATTAAGTAACTTGCACTTCAAGTAGATCATATGCATAAATGGGCTTCTTAATCTTAATGCTAACAATAAATCCACATGAGTGAGTTAATTATTTTACATTCTTGAATAAGCTCTAGAATCACTTTGAATTCTTGGTATTGGCAAACAAGCTCAACAAACTTTTTAACTCAATTCTCGATTAATCTTCACATCCTTTAATCCACATGCAACTTAACTTGATTTTCCTCTTTGAATCCAAATATTCCTATCAAAATGCAACAATGTGCCCAAGACATCGAACAAGATGCGAATTCAAAAAATCTCGTACATTTTTGAGCCAAAAGAGTCAATTTCGCAAGTTACTATGAAAGATAACGATTCAATTCAAGATCGCTTCAATCTTCCATACCGATGGGTAAACCAAATAGTCACACACGACCTAATTGAATCGAATGGGAAATCTAATCACTTGATTCTCAAACAATAAAGTACACAAAACATTGTGCTTGATGAGAAAGAAATTGTGAATAATAGTGACTTCAACCCTAATTCATCATTTATTTCAAATTCCCTTCCAAGGAGCAAACACAAAACCCTGTAAAAGCTGTGATCAAATCGAACCACAAACCAAACTTCTAGATTGCTTATCCTATGAGATGGACCCGATAGCTTAAAACATGAACGAATACAATCTTGGCCTACACAAAAACTACGAGCCAAACGAGAGTGAATTGATGGTGGTAGGTAAATTTTGCGACAGTTTCCTATTCAATCATCTTAAACCCGATAAGTGAGAAAGATTGAAAGCTTTCGAACGCTCAAGGTGGAAGAGGATTGAATACCGTAGAACCCCAAAACATTTCCTACGGATACCAAAGCAGATAAAATACCTTGACTACAGAGTCAAGGAACGAATGCCCGAGGAGAATAAACTTGTCAACCGTCACCGTATGCCTCAACAACATCAAGAATAATTAAGAAAAATTAGAAGATCTCAACAACTGGGATAACCGAGTACCAAAATGAGTAAAATAAACAACAAGTTTTAATGAAAATGCTATGAGAAGAAACCAAACTCTCAAGCGACAAAGAAAAACAATGGATTAAGCCATCTCAGATGTCTTAATGAAAATGCTATGAGAAGAAAACCGAACTCTCAAGCGACAAAGAAAAACAATGGATTAAGCCATCTCGTGGATGTCTTAACGAAAATGCTATGAGAAGAAAACCAACTTCTCAAGCGACAAAGAAAAAACAATGGATTAAGCCATCTCGTGATGTCTTAACAAAAATGCTATGAGAAGAAAACCGAACTTCTCAAGCGACAAAGAAAAACAATGGATTAAGCCATCTCAGATGTCTTAACGAAAATGCTATGAGAAGAAAACCGAACTTCTCAAGAGACAAAGAAAACAATGGATTAAGCCATCTCGTGATGTCTTAACAAAAATGCTATGAGAAGAAAACCGAACTTCTCAAGCGACAAAGAAAAAACAATGGATTAAGCCATCTCGTGATGTCTTAACGAAAATGCTATAAGAAGAAACCGAACTTCTCAAGCGACAAAGAAAACGTAAGTTAAAAATCGATATGATTAAGAACTCGCCGAAAATTCCGTAGAGTTAAGGAATACCCGCACCTTAACGAAGATAAAATGAGAATTTGTCGAAAATCCCAAGAGTTAAGGAATACCCGCATACCTTAATGAAGATGAAGTAAAGAAACCGTCTCGAAGATCCCAAAGAGTTAAAGAATACCCGCAACTTTAACGTAGATATAATCGAATTTGTCGAAACTCAAGAGTTAAGGAATACCCGCAGACCTTAACAAAGATGAAGTTGAGAAACTGTCTGAAGATCCCAAAGAGTTAAAGAATACCCGCAAACTTTAACAAAGATATACGGCTAGAACAATATCAGAATTGTTGTGCACGAAGGTTCGAGGAGCCATGTGTCATACCCCAAAATTTTCCTCCATCTTCTCAAAGATTTCATACATCTATGCTCAAGGATTCTCAAGAGTCGATCAGACAAACTCTCTCCTAGACAATCAACGCAAACTAGGGTTTGGTATCTCTCAAGTCCAGATGAATTTCCAACATCTCCAATGGTCTTCATGCCTCCTCATATGCTTCAAAGATTCTCCATGTCAAGTTTCAAGCTTCACAAGTCAAGTTTCCTCGCATAATTGCTCGATGGTTGAAAATCACCAGATTGACAAAAGTCAACTGTGGTCAAACATACAGTCAAACTTCATAATTTTTGGTCAAACATCCTCATTTTGAAGTTAAATTCATCATTTGATCAAGGGTTGATCATGATTCATCAAGAAAACTCAAGATTTGCTCAAAAGTCAAACTTTCTAAATTAGGGTTTCTAGGTGAAAAGTCAACTCAACTTTGACTGATCATAACTTTCTCATACTTTCTCGTAAATTTTTCCACCACCTCTTGTTTTGAAGGAAATTCAATTTCTACAACTTCATGTCTCACAAGAATGTCCAAAAATGCTTCATTTGAGAGGTATAGCTCAAAACATTACAGTCATTTTCAAAGTCAACAAAATGTCAACTTTTGTTTTGAAGATATATTGAGCATGGTAACTCCAATTGAGATGAAACCAAAGACATTGTTTAGAGAACTCTTAGAGCTTTCCAAAAGTCCAAGAACACTTAAAATGTGGAAAATTGAGCAAGATACACCATTCAAGTTGGGCAATTTTGGACAATTGCACAAAAGGACATTTTGGTCAAAATGCAAAATTTTCCAAATGGGCCTATAATATTTTGATCCAAACTTGTTCATGACAATATTCTTGACCCATAAATGTTTATATTGGTGATTTTCTATTTTCATGATTTATATTTGAATTTTATAACATTTAATTCAAAAATAAATTATGTAAAATATGAAAATTAAGTTTCTTTTTCAAATAAGTTGGATTTATATCTCTTAATGTCCAAGAAAGCCCACAACCATTACCAAATTGGTTCATGCATACGGAAGGAAAAATCAAGTTTTAAAGAAAATTTGATTTGTATTTATTGGAAAATATTTGCACATTCAATTTCCAATCTTTTTTTCTTTGTTTTTCTCCAAAACCTCCTATAAATATTAAGCAATACAAATTACAAGATAGAGACTAAACCCTAACCCTAAAACTATCCAAAACTTTGGCAAAATTTTTCAAGAATCAAAAATTCAATTTTGTTTTCAAAGAAGCTTCGTGTCAATTTAACCATTCAATCATCTTCCGTAGGTTCCCAAAGAACTCAAACCACCCTTGCTCAAGCTTATCGTCTGAATCGTGCCAAAGAAGCTCTCACCGGTTTGGTAAATTCATAAATTCAATTTCATTCATCATGCATTATTAATCGTTGTGTGTTTACTTGTGAGTGGAGGCTCATTAGAACCCATTAGATGCCTTACATGTAAGCTTTTAACGCCCGTAATGCCCCGTGCTATCATAGCGTATTTCATCTTTTTCTCCGAAACTCCGATCCAATGCTTAGCCAAATCGATGCTTCCATTGAGATCGCAATTTCGATTTAGGGGTAGGGTCCTTTTCTTGTTTATTTTGTGTATTTTTGTGTTGAAAACAATTGCCGAGAAGATGACGGCGTTGGTTCCGGTGGACTCCGCATGACCTCTTGATCGCGGCGTGGCGCTATGTAGCATCTCGATTGGCTTCTACGCATGACCGGCCCGCTTGTCGACCGTGTTCAAACTTAAAATCGCTGACACTGTATTTTATAAGCCATTGCTTGGATTCCATGACACCAAATGCAAGCCGGGCCCCAAGGTTAAGGTTTTGAGGAGATTCTCCAGAGGTCATGGGTTCGAGCCATGCTGTGACCGGCCTTGCCATCCTATTTTTCACAAGTTCAATTTTCTAACTATTTTCTATATTTTCTAATTCTTTTAATATTTGCATCCTATTTTAATTGTTTTCATAATTTTATTTCTGCATTAAAAATTACCAAAATATTTTATTCTTTTTGCATTATTGTCATAAAAATCTTTATTTAATTTAATAAATTAAAAAAATATCTTTTTGCATGCATATTTATTTTTATTCATATTTTTGCATTTAAATCATTGTAAATTCATTTTAAATTACTAAATTGCATTTAAAAAATCCCAAAAAATTATTTTAGTATATTTATCTTATTTCCAGCATCTATTAATTTTCTCATATAAAAAATTGCATTTTTTCTAACATTTTCTCTTATTTCGATTTCATCATATTTCCCGATTTCTCGTTTGTTTCAATGTGTTAATCCGATCTGCATTTATTCTTCCGTTTCTATTTCATTTTTCAATAATGTAATTGCATATGGGTTGTAATAGTTTAATTTAGGACTTTATTTTCCGCATTTTTAATTATGTATCTCGCCTAAAGCCATGTAATAGCGTAGGTTTACCTTTCCGCACTTTACATTCCGCATTTTACTTTCCGCACCTATCAATTGTTAGTAATTAGGCGTGTATGGCAAGATAATAATGAACATAGCTCACTCTAATCTTCAAGAATAAAATATCCGAATTTGGCACACTTCTTTCACACATGCACCCCTTAGGTAATTCTCTCTCGATGCCTTCGATTTCAAATGGTCATGTCCCCGAACGTAGAGGTATTCTAGCACCGTGCTTTCCAACAAATCATCATAGTCCCTTCGATACAAAGATCATAAGACCCACGATGTCGCCTCCGAATACATGATCTTGACCTCGATTGTCGCTACGAAAATGATGATAGTCCCTTCGAATGTGCTAGGATACTTCCTAAGTTGCTTTCTATGACCATCCGATGTCCCTTCGAATGTCCCGCTTACATCCAACGAATGGAGCTACCTACTAACTAATGGTATGGCTAGCTATTCTAAAGGAATGTAGAAGTACAACAAACGACCAATTCGAGTGGGTAAATAAGTCTTTTAGTTGCTTGCTCTAAACCAAATGCTTTTCACACCACACACTTTTTCAAAGTTCAAATTTTTTCAAAACAAAAACATTTCCGAACACTTTGTATACACTCCTACATGAGTCATTACAAAGTCAAAGCGAAATGCCTTTTCAAAACATTTTTGTCAAACACACAGAAAGCAATTTTAAAAAGTGATCTAGAGCAACTAAGAGCCCGTGAGAATAAATCAAGGATGGAAAGGGTGTTAATACCTTCCCTTTTCATAACCATTCTCCCGAACTCATAATCTAACGAAGGTCTTTTTCTGTTACTTTTACCTTCCCTTAATTGGATAAAAATAAAAGTCGGTGGCGACTCTTGCTATCCGCACATTTGGATACAAAAATCCTACAAAGTCAGCTTCACCGTGACATGTAACTCACACTACTGGGAATACCCTAAAAGAGAGAATTGCCTTAGGGATTTCTAGATAACCTTTATTGCTTTCTGCTTGAATTGTATGCTTTATCTTAAGGGTTGCTTGGGTAATATATTATTGGGGATCCTACACCCGATCCGGGTTTCTTTAGGTAAGTGGCATTAGGTCATCGCGACCGCTAGACGTATAACTAAACGGTCAACATGATGGCTACGTTAGCGTGACACTTTGGTTGTCTCGATACTTCATTCCCAAGTTGAAGATAGTATTTGGCTTCGTGGTGTCATCAAGCGCTAACTAAACTTTTAGAACCTTAATTGACCCATCTTAGCCATTGGTAGTGAGATGGTTTTGTGTAGACCGAGGTTGGTTGATACTGATGCTACACTCATTGAGATTAGACTTTTGGGACATTTTCGATCGACCACTTGGTCAGATTGAAATAAGCGCCACGAGAAAGATCCGTGATGTGAGATTCCTAGAACCTTGCTACTATTATAGGACAGTGATGAACCAACTCAAACTTTTGGTAGGGTAATCACCTATACCTCATGCAAGCCTTAACCCTAGGCTCATTGTGTGAATTGTTTGGTGTGCTAAACATGACATCATGACATCATTCGTTTATATCATTTCTAACATAATTTCAAGGACCTAGGGATGTTTTGTTGTGGGATTATGGCTTAGAAAGACTATCCGAATCAACTTCATGGGTATCCCTTCTCAACTCAACGAATTGGTTTTGAAATTTTACCATGCTACCATAAAAGACATGGTTATCTACTTGATTTGGTTATTTCCTTTGAAGAAGATATGATGGCGTTTTTTTTTCTGGCCATTGCATTATATTTTATGGGTTGTTCTTGGGCGGTTCCGGTAGGGAGGCAATTTTTAAGCTCTCTGGCGCGGGTTGGTATGTTTCCCACGATATGCTTCTGAGATATTGTGTTGGCGACAATCACGTATTTATGACTGGCGGTATGCTGGGGCGGTAGAAGATGGATACTGACTTTGGGGCACGAACTCCATTCCTTGGGAATTTTGGCAATGGGTGGTGTAGTAGCTCAAACCTTTTTATGATCACTGTCAACGGTAGAATTATGGAATTGGTAGGTGACGTGACGCTTTGCTCGGTTTATATGCGACATGCTAAGTGAAGTGAAGATTTTGAAGGTCCTGGTCAACTAGAAGAAGGGATAGCCAAGCCATGTTATGTGTTGTAAGTAGTGGAAGCTAAAGCAGGAGTAAACATCAACGCTACATCCACCAAGGGAAGCGCATGGGAGATGGGGATGTGTTTTCATTATTTTGTATTTAAAAAGAAAAAAAGAAGAAGTACTAATAAATGTTTGTTCATTGCATAATTTAAATTTTAGGTCCTTGAAAATATTGCTGCATTTTGCGAAAGATTAATAAGCATTATTGCTGCGTAAGTACGGAGATTGGTTTTTTTTGCTTATTTAGTTTAGCGGTTTTCGGGCCGTATTGCGCATTTTGTGTTGGAAGTGGCAGATAAGAAGCTTTGCGAGAAGAAGGTTGTTGCGGTTTTGGGCGGCGGGTGATGTACGGTGGTTTTGGGTGGCGGTATGAGTGGCGAAGCGGTGAAGGGGTGAGGGTGTGGCGGTGAGGGATGGCGTGATGAAAGACTATGATAAGGGTACTGGAGGAAGATGAGTGGCAACTTGAAGAGCCGTCTAATGTTGGAAATTTAAGATGTCCGGCATTATGATTCTCGAAGTCTCGTTTCGTGTTGTGGATTTCCCGTTTAAAGTGTTTCTGTTAAGTGGTATGATGGCATGTCTTGCCCTAAGCATTTGAAGTCCTATGTCCGGAGATTCCAATCGGCGATGAAAGTTGTGGATGCACTATTTTCAAGAGAGTTTGTCCGAACCGGCGGAATGGTATTATTGAGAATGATCAGTATCCGTATGGAGTGACTTAGTTATGTATGTATAATATGAGTACATGTTATTGACACCCACTCGCATGCAAAGCATGTCTGCTGGTCGGACGAGAAGTTGCGAGTATGTTGGAGAGATTAGCAGTAGTTCAACCACCCTTGTCCAATGGGAGTTGGTTGATATGTTTATGGGAACAATGATGTTCTTCAATCATTCGATTGAAATTCTTCATCCGGATTCACCAGCGAGATGAGTGCGGTGCATAAGCGGTATCAAGAGGGAAGATTCGGGAGAGATCTTCAAATGTCACAAGAAATCTTTTGGTGGTAAGAAAGAAGTGTTGTAGGTGGTAAAAGCCAAGTCCGACCGCTCAATCTGGTGGGGGTGGATTATTTTCAATCGGGGAGACAACGCGTAGCTGTAATGCGAATGGAAGAGCAACATGGAAGATCAACATGCCTTTTTGTTGGTGTTACATGTGTAGCTGGAGCCTTGAGGGATCCTCCTCGTAATGTCAACACTTCTTCCGGTACAATCCTAATGCTAAGTGTGCTTATTCCAACTGCCCGGCACGACATCGACATTGTTGGGCTCAAGAACAAGATCCAAGATATGATGGCGGCAGATGAATTGATTCCTGCTGAGACGAATGTGATCAACGCGCTATGCCTAACCATGACAAGAGTTCCAATGCTGTTGGTGATGATACTTATATTTTCAACATAGATGACTTGACCATTTGGCGATTAAGAAGAATTTGCTCAAGCGGTTATCCAAGATGCCCAGAGAATTGTTGTGCCCATCCGCCTGATGGTTGTGCTTGTTTGAGAAGACGTGTTCGGGTATGATGGATAACCGAGATACTTTTCAAACCACTGTGTGTGTTGTGTGAAGAAATGTCTAAGTTGAAGATTGACAATGCGAATGAAACTGCAATATTCGGGGATACCGGCAAGTGGAAAGTATGATTACATGGTGGTACATCGTTTTGAGAGCTACAAGATTCCTATTGAAGATATATATGGGGTGATTGATTTGTAAGATTATATGTTAATAACAATAAGGATTTTCATATTCTCGTGTTAGAGTGGCACCTTTCATTTCACTTAAGAAGTCCATATTCCTTTAAAGCTATTCTATGGATTTGGAGTTTATTATCATGGTGTCAAGCAAGATTATTGAAGATTTTATTTGGAGCTTTTATTTCGACATCGATAACATCACCGGATCCAAGTAGGTGACCACCGGAAGGGTATTTCTCCAAAGATCTCCTCCAAAGACATCATGACTCCGCATTCCGCTTACTCCACCAATATTCTCGCTGTAGGGAAAGAATTTGGCTCATCTCGCCAACCGTATACCAAAGGAAGTTATCAAGACACTCCAAACAAGAAATGGAGGAAATTTCAAGATCATCAAGAAGAGTGATTACAATGTTGTGGAATGAAGTAGGACAGATTGCCAAAATTTCCATGTTGCCGCTTGTGTTCGAGGCTCATGCTAATGCCTTGGTGAAGTTTCAAGAATGCTATGTGCCGCAAGACACTACCACCGATTACCAGTTTGTATTGCTATGCTGCCAACAACGGCCTAGGCTTCTCGATGTCGATTTGATTTCATGAAAGAAACATAACAAAGCCTTGCACATCTCTGTTAATGCAAGGGCATTGCCTTGTTTTTGTTGGATACCTTCTGCTCAATATCCTACAAGATCTTTGATCGACTTGATGTCGAAGGTTCGTTTCGACCCAGGATATATTGTGAGAGTTTTGATGGTTCTAAGCAGATTGAGAGCTTATTTCGTCATTAAAGTCGGTTCTGACTTTTACTTTTGTCATGGACATCCGTCCAAATTATTCTGCCTACTTGACGCCTGATACATGGGGCAACATATTTCTACCTTGCATCGTAAACAAGTACCGTGAAAGGGAAGGTTGTCAAAGATGTGGTGAAGAAGAGTATATGGTCACTATCTACGCATTCCGATACCTCGAGATGGAAGGTGAATTCTTCGAGACTTCAGTTGCTTTTGAAGTTACACAAGTTCCGCTTAGGATGGCTCCTCACGAAAGATGCTCAGTTTTGTCACAACAAGGAGGTAGATCGCTTTGGGTCGCCCTGATCTTCCTTTCAAATTTGATAACGGGTTTAGGTTCACCATCAAGGGTCGAAGATGATACGCCGCGAACGTGTCGGCCAACTTCCTTTCCCGTGACGTACCGTAGTGGAATCCATGCTATAGAAGACAACGACGATGACTTCGACATCGCTAGTGATCTTCCCAACTCCGCATAACAGCTCGTGAATGGAAGATCGAAGACGCTATACCAATCTCCTTTAGTGAGTAATTGTCTTTGTTTTGTTTTGCTTTTCAGATTTCATGTTTTGAACAAACTTTGAAAGCCTAGCCTTACCCGGCATCATGGCTCGCTTGTAGGGTTATTATCTCATGATTGCGATTTTCATTCAATAAATCGTTGGACTTTGCATTCAATTGTTTGTTCTCTTTCTTTACTTTATCACCCCTTCAAAAGCTATGTGTTCTTACACACACCCACGTGATACATCGCAGTAATCACTCATCTCGAATTCACAGCGCATGCTAGTACTAATATGACTTCGATAATCCGATCTACCAAGATGAAAGTGAGGAAGATTGTGAAGTGCCGTGAGAACCGCCACACAGAAGAGCAGAGCTGTACCCACTCTAAGAGCAAGTCGAGGTTGGGAATTGGGTAATCGACGAAGACGAAAAAGAGGTCAAGATAGAGCTGGTCTTGAGAATGTTGTTAAAGAAAGGTTGATTCTGCACGAGACTATATCGAGGTTTTGCATTGTCATACAAGCTTAGTTTAGACATTGATATTGTGGTACACCGATTGTCGATAAAAGAAGGTTTTCCTGAAAGTAAGGTTCACGATGCATCCGAGATGTCGTAGAAAATCAAAGTCAAGTTATGAAACAGCTCAATCACGGCTTAGTCACACCTCTTATCCCCAATGGGTTGCAATGTGGTACCCGTACCTAAGGATGGCAAGGTACGAATGTGTGGATTACGTAGATCCGAATAAAGCGAGTCCGAAGACGATTTCCCACTTCCTCATATTGATGTTCGTTGACAACACCGCCAAAGATAAGGTTTTCCTTCATGGATGGTTTTTCCGCTATAATCGATCAAAATGGCTCCTCAAGACATGGAGAAGACTACTTTTGTTACACAACGGGCACTTTCTTCGTTACAAGGTTATGCCCTCGGATCGAAGAACGCAGCGCCACTTATCGCAGGTTATGGTGACATTATTTCATGACATGATTCATCACGAGATAGAGGTCTACGCCGACGACATGATAGCTCGTCCACGTGATCAAGAAGAACATCTTGATCATTTGCGTAAACTATTTGATGGATCAAGAAGCAATATCGAGACTTAATCCCAACAAGTGCACCTTTGAGTCGATCCAAAACTCCTAGGGTTAGTCGCGTGGAGAGGTATTGAGGTCGACCCTAAGGTTAAAGCTATTCAAGAGATACCAGCCCCGCACCGAGAAGGAGGTCGAGGTTTTGGACCGATCAACACATTGCCATTCATTGCACACCTAATCGCTACTTGTGAGCCAATCTTCAAGTTATAAAGAAAGATCAAGTAGTGGAATGGAACGACGATTGCGATCGCTTGACAAAATCTACACAACCCCCATACCGACATGCACTGTCAAGGAAGACCTCTCATCATGTACTTGATGTTGTTAGAGAACTCAATGGGGTGTGTGGGGCAACATACGAGTCCTGGTCGAAAGAGCATGCAATATACTACCTTAGCAAAAAGTTTACCGATCGTGAAACAAGATACTCACAATGAGAAAACTTGCAACGCTTACTGGGTCGTCACGACTAAGACAAGATATGTTGACTCACACTACTTTGTTGATTTCCAAGATGGATCCGATAAATACATATTTGAGAAACCATCTCTCTCCGAAGAATAGCAAGATGGCAATGATCTTGACCGAGTATGACATCCAAGACACTTCGTAAAGCGATCAAAGGAAGTGTAGTAGCGATCATTTGGCTATCAAGTCAGTAGATGACTATCTACCATGCATCATTTCCGCATTTAAGATGTTTTACTAGTCACGATCAGGAAGAACCCCCTGACGAAGAACCCGAACAAGGATCCGGATGGACTATGGTCTTGATGGAGCTCGAACGCACTTGGCAATGGCATTGGCGCCATCATTACATCCCCATAGCGACATACGCCACCAGATTATGTTTCAGCTTGCACGAACAACATGGCCGATCACTGCAATCAAAGTCAAGTATCGACTTGAATCAAGTTCTTACAAGTGTATGGAGACTCATTTTAGTGATCACCGATAAAGGCGAGTGGGATAAAGCATCCGAATCTCATTCCATATCGAGAGCATGTTCGAAGTTCGATCCCCATCAAGAGATTACTTTTGATCATATTCCATGAGAAGAGAATCACCAAGACGATTAGCTACTATGTCGCCTATGTTCAAGGTCGATGGGACAACGAGGCCCCTCGCATCATCATTGAGAAGTTCGACTAACCAACAGATTGTTATGAGCTTGACGCAAGAGAAACCTTGGTACTATGACGTGAAGAGGTATCTCGAGGCTCAGAATATCCGCAGGGCATCCGTTAATGATAAGAAGTTCATGAGAAGATTCGCCCAAATTTTTCTCAACAACCATCTTATACAAGCAACCACGACTTGCAGCAGCTATTCAATACAGAGACCGTAAAACAAAGAATGCGATCATGGAAGAGTTACACGGCCATTTGGTACTACACCAAAGGGACACACCATGGCTAAGAAGATTTTGAGAACAAAGTTACTATTGGTCCACATGGAAGTCGATTGTCACCGCTACTACCCTTGTCACAAGTGCCGATTTATGCCGACAAAGTACACGCACTCAAAGACTCTCCGAATGTTTTAACTCTCTTGGCCTTTGCAATGTGGGCATTGACATGATCGAGATTAAGCCCACGGCTTCCAATGGACATCGCTTCATCCTTGTGGCAATAGATTATTTCACCAAGTGGTAGTAAACCTCGATGCATCCTGCTACCAAGAATGTTGTGGCTCGATTCATCAAACATAATCTTATCCGTCGGCATGGCACTCCGAAAGGATTATCATGTATAATGGTTCCAATCTCAACAATAAGATGAATCACCGTGACGCAGCTCAAGATCAAGCATCACAATTTTCTCCATATCGGTTTAAGATGAATGGCCAGTGGAAGCCGCCAATAAGAACATTAAGAAGATTATACGTAAGATGATAAAGTGACTTACAAAGATTATGAGATGTTACCATTTGCTCTTCATGGTTATCGTGACTACAAAGACGGACATCCACAGGGCAACCCCTCTCTCTCAGACATGGAAGCCCCACCGATCGAGGTTCGACCTCAACCGTAGTCCTCCAGACGCAGAGTTAGTGAAGACGATTGGGTCTAGACCCGCCTTGACCGATTAATTTGATTGATGAGAACGATCGATCCATCCGCCATGGATGTATATACCAAACGAATGATCGAGCATTTAACAAGAAGGTCAAGCACCGAGTCTACCAAGTTGGTGACCTAGTAGTCAAGTGCATCATTCTCCCACAAGGTGATCCTGGTGGGCTGGACTCCCACCAGGGACCGCTTGTAGTCAAGACATTATTTTGAGCCTACGATATATTATAACCATGGATGGTGAAGACTTCCCACACCCCGTGAACGCAGACATAGTCAAAAATACTACGCATGAATAGACCCGCTAGGTCGATTTAACCTAGCAAAAAATAGAGATCCCAGGTAACCAAAAGGTTCGGGCAAAATTAAGGATATACAAAACATGTACACCGACAAGTCGAAAACCCGAAAAGCGGCTTGGGCAAAAAGGGTATCCTAAAACCCGAAAGGGCGGTCTAGGCAAAAGTTAGATTCAAGCGCATTTACTATGTCTCTTCCGATCACCGCCTGCACTACTATCAAGATTCAGTTCAAATGGCGAAGATCACCTACTCACTTTCTATCGACAAAGAAGGAGATGAGATAGTGAATATATGAGTACTAGCATAGTTGGAACTTAACGATTGTTTCGCATAGCTTTTACCTTTCTTGTGTACAAACCACTGGCCATACCACCTTTCAAATAAACGCAAATTCTTTCTCTTTACAATTTTGTTGTTGTTGTGTAAGTCCAACGCTTGCTTTGAATGATTATACGGATTTGACAATAAGAATCTAATCACAAACATACGAAAAGTGAACATACAAAAGTACTTACTATGCACCGTGAATTGGGACGATCACCAAAGCATTCCCCACAGAGCATGATGCAAAGGTGTCACTACAACACAACTTCCCCAAGAGCAAAAGGGAATCCACGAGTGCAATTCCACTCGACTAAGTAATGTTACATCCTCAAGAAGTAACACCTCACCCAAAGTATTTATCCCCAACGGTATCTCTCATCCGTTCCTTTTTCCCCAAGTGATTCCACTCCAAAACTTGGTCGAGAAGTGCATCGGAGGAAACTACATCTTCATTCCCCAACCAGAGATTACAACGGATCCCGACTTCCACCGGTCTCCCAAAGAACTATCAAATGCTTCCCAGAGATCTACACTTAATCCCCAGAGCGCCTCCTAAATTTCTCAAAGAGGATCTACATACAAGGTCCCAATGATCGCCTTGCATTCTCCTCAGGTCTAGATTCCAACAACGAGCTCTCAATCTCTACCTTCAACAATATTTGACTTGGTCGATAGTGCACGGAGGAATCCATATCTTTCTTCTCTTCCAAAAGGGTCCTCACCTACTCAATTCCCAAGTGAGTCGAAATCCTCAAATGTAACATCCGGCTTCTTCAAGATGGATATGTTTTGAAATATCACAACGCTCATCATTCATACATTTCACATAAAGTCATAATTCATGCATACGCCATTCATATACACTATCATGCATCATACTTGCATAAAACTAACAAATATTCTATCAAAGTTTCTCTTATTTTCTCCAAACAAAATACTGACGCAAAGTGTCCAGATTAAGCCCCGAACCGACGGAAAACTATCTCGAAGACGTTGGTTTTCCTCCGACGATCGGGTCCAGATTAAGCCCCAATCGACGGAAAACTATCCGAAGACCGGTTATCCTCCGATAATAGGCAATGGATCAACACCGATGCACAACAGGAAGCTATCCACATTTTTGCAACTACTATCCTCGTGTAATCAAAGATAAGACTTATTCCGATTCCTCTTATTATCAACAGTAATCAAGGTGACGATCAATGTCTCGATGGCATCTTAAGCCCATCTCACCACTGTCAACATTTCTTCACTTCGTATATATGGTTAAAAATCAATGCAAACCAATAACTTCATTCAAAATGAACATAAGTCTAACATTTCCCTTCCTGATGGCATCTTAAGCCCATCTCCATGCTCCTTAAACGCCTGGCGAGCCTGCACGCCCACTCCCCATCGATCTTCCATGGCATCTTAAGCCCATCCCCGCGGCCTCCTATAAACAACCTCGAGTCTAGCTGTGACGACTCATTCCCAAATAAGTCATCAACTCTCCAAACGGATCTGTAAGCTCGCTCCACGCATCACGCAAATTAGTATGTTCAATCATCTTCACCTCCGTGTCACGAAGACAAGCGTGTCAATCTAACCTCCAAGACAAGAAGATTGAACAGGGGCAGCTGTCATACCCAAAATTTGCCCTCCATCTTCTCAAAAGATTTCACATCTATGCTCAAGGATTCCTCAAGAGTCGATCGACAAACTCTCCTAGACAATCAACCCAAACTAGGGTTTGGTATTCTCAAGTCCAGATGAATTTCCAACATCTCCAATGGTCTTCATGCCTCCTCATATGCTTCAAATATTCTCCATGTCAAGTTTCAAGCTTCACAAGTCAAGTTTCTTACAATCGCTGATGGTTGAAAATCAATCAGATTGGACAAAAGTCAATCTGTGGTCAATATACAACAAACTTCATAATTTTTGGTCAAACATCCTCATTTTGAAGTTACATTCATCATTTGATCAAGGGTTGATCATGATTCATCAAGAAAACTCAAGATTTGCTCAAAAGTCAAACTTTCTAAATTAGGGTTTCTAGGTGAAAAGTCAATCGAACTTTGACCATCATAACTTTCATACTTTCTCGTAAATTTTTCCACCACCTCTTGTTTTGAAGGAAATTCAATTCTCTACAACTTCATGTCTCACAAGAATGTCCAAAAATGCTTCATTTGAGAGGTATAGTTCAAAACATTATGTATTTTTAAAGTCAACAAAAGTCAACTTTTTGTTTTGAAGATATATTGAGCATGGTAACTCCAATTGAAATGAAACAAAATACATTGTTTAGAGGACTCTTAGAGCTTTCCAAAAGTCTAAGAACACTCAAAAATGTGGAAAATTGAGCAAGATACATTATTTAAGTGGGCAATTTTGGACATTGCAAAAGGACATTTTGGTCAAAATGCAAAATTTTCCAAATGGGCCTATAATCTTTGATCCAAACTTGTTCATGACAATATTCTTGACCCATAAATGTTTTATTGGTGATTTTCTATTTCATGATTTATATTTGAATTTTATAACATTTAATTCAAAATAAATTATGTAAAATATGAAAATTAAGTTTTTTTTCAAATAAGTTGGATTTATATCTCTTAATGTCCAAGAAAGCCCACAACCATTACCAAATTCGTGGCTCATGCATATGGAAGGAAAATCAAGTTTTAAAGAAAATTTGATTTGTATTTATTGGAAAATATTTGCACATTCAATTTCCAATCTTTTTCTTTGTTTTTTCTTCCAAAACCTCCTATAAATATTAAGTACATACAAAGATAGAGGACTAAACCCTAACCCTAAAACTATCCAAAACTTTGGCAAAATTTTCAAGAATCCAAAATTGAATTTTGTTTTCAAGAAGCTTCAGCCAATTTAACCATTCAATCATCTTCAGAGGTTCCCAAAGAACTCAAACCACCCCTTTAAGCCGATCGTCCCGAATCGTACAAGAAGCTCTCACCGCTTGGTAAATTAATAATTCAATTTCATTCATCATGCATTATTAATCTTCGCTGTGTTTACTTGTGATCGGGATGCTCATTAGAACGCAGATGCCTTACATGTAAGCTTTAACGCGTAATGCCCTGTGCCATTGTTAGGCGATTTCATCTTTTTCTCCCTCCCGATCCATTGCTTTTAGCCAAAACCGACAAGCCCATTGAGATCGCAGTTTCGATTTAGGGGTAGGTCTTTTCTGTTTATTTTGTGTATTTTGTGTTGGAAACAACCGCCGAGAAGATGATCGCTAGGTTCCGGTGGTGGACTCGCCATGACCTCTTGACCGCGTATGGCGCTATGTAGCATCTCGATTGGCTTTACGTTATGACGGGCCGGCTTATTGATCGTGTTCAAACTTAAAATCGGACACCAGCATTTTATAAGCCATTGTCAGGATTCCATGACACCAAATGCAAGCCGTCCCAGTGGTTAAGGCGTTGTTTTGAGGAGATTCTCCAGGAGGTCATGGGTTCGAGCCATGCCAGGACCAGTCTTGCCATCCTATTTTTTCACAAGTTCAATTTTCTAACTATTTTCTATATTTTCTAATTCTTTTAATATTTGCATCCTATTTTAATTGTTTTCATAATTTTATTTCGCATTAAAAATTACCAAAATATTTTATTCTTTTACATTATTGTCATAAAAATCTTTATTTAATTTAATAAATTAAAAAAATATCTTTTTGCATGCATATTTATTTTTATTCATATTTTTGCATTTAAATCATTGTAAATTCATTTTAAATTACTAAATTGCATTTAAAAAATCCCAAAAAATTATTTTAGTATATTTATCTTATTTCCAAAGATCTATTAATTTTCTCATATAAAATTGCATTTTTCTAACATTTTCTTATTTCGATTTCATCATATTTCCGATTTCGCTTGTTTCACAGTGTTAATCCGATCTTGATTTATTCTTCCGCTTCTATTTCATTTTTCAATAATGTAATTGCATATGGGTTGTAATAGTTTAATTTAGGACTTTATTTTCCGCATTTTTAATTATGTATCTGCCCAAAGCCATGTAATAGCGTAGGTTTACCTTTCCGCACTTTACATTCCGCATTTTACTTTCCGCACCCTATCAATTGTTAGTAATTAGGCGTGTATGGCAAGATAATAATGAACATAGCTCACTCTAATCTTCAAGAATAAAATATCCGAATTTGGCACACTTCTTCACACATGCACCCTTAGGGTAATTCTCTCTCGATGCCTTCGATTTCAAATGGTCATGTCCTCGAACGTAGAGGTATTCTAGCACCGCTGCCTTCCAACAAATCATCATAGTCCCTTCGATACAAAGATCATAAGACCCACGATGTCGCCTCCGAATACATGATCTTGACCCTCGATTGTCGCCACGAAAAATGATGATAGTCCTTCGAATGTGCTAGATACTTCCTACAAGTTGCTTTTATGACCATCCGATGTCCCTTCAATGTCCCGCTTACATCCAAATCTAATGGAGCTACCTACTAACTAATGGTATGGCTAGCTATTCTAAAGGAATGTAGAAGTACAACAAAACGACCAATTCGAGTGGGTAAGTCTTTTAGTTGCTTGCTCTAAACCAAATGCTTTTCACACCACACACTTTTCAAAGTTCAAATTCTTTTCAAAACAAAAAATATTTCCAACACTTTGTATACACTCCTACATGAGTCATTACAAAGTCAAAGCGAAATGCCTTTTCAAAACATTTTGTCAAACACACGTAAAGCAATTTTTAAAAGTGATCTAGAGCAACTAAGAGCCTAGAATAAATCATGATGGAAAGGGTGCTAATACCTTCCTTTTCATAACCATTCTCTCGAACTCAATCTAACGAAGGTCTTTTCTTACTTTTACCTTACCTTAATTGGATAAAATAAAAGTCGGTGGCGACTCGCTATCCGCACATTGGATACAAAAATCCTACAAAGTCACTTCACAGACACACCATGGCATTGAATGTCTTGACCATGTAACTCCGAGTTACCAAAGAAACAAAATCGCCGCCGAGAATACACTTCTCCGGGATAAACAAATCAATATCCAAGACAATCGTGTGATATAGATGTTTATGAAGTCAGAATTGTTTTCGACGTCACTGGTGAAATCTCACCGAACATGTAAAGACATGTTGAACAACTTCCGAGTTGATAAGATCTTCAACCCAGACACGATAGCTTTACCTGATAGAAGAATCGATTCAAAGACCCGACCAAAAACTTCTAGGGTAATGAGCTTCAATTTTGATGGCATTGTATAGAAAAATGTGTTGTAGCAAGTGGATATGTGGATCGACTTCTGGGGAAATAAACACACCAGAAGTTCAATGAAGTTTTCTTAGAACAGCTCAGAGAACAAAATTGCAGAAGTCACTGCCAATAGAATTTGCTGAGAAGATTCTTGTCTGAAAGAATTCTTGAAAATACCAAGAAAAATGTTGTAGTAATCCTTTCTGAAGGAGACTCACTTGGGAGTAAATTAAGCTTCCCTGGGGAAACTCCA
This sequence comes from Vicia sativa, assembly GCA_021764765.1. Lineage (NCBI taxonomy): Eukaryota > Viridiplantae > Streptophyta > Magnoliopsida > Fabales > Fabaceae > Vicia > Vicia sativa. The sequence goes on along the minus strand of CM038797.1, from coordinate 105,165,087 downwards.
TAAGAAAACCGTGTGGAAAACTTCACTGGGGATTCCCGGTTGATAATTTTGCTGACATTAGAGTCCATTGAAAGACAATTGTTTAACTGGGGAAGAAATCTCGATCGAGAAACCACCAGTTAAGATCCATACAAGTATACCACTTGTGCTATAGAAAAGAGGATAGTTATGTCGCTCGAGAACTAATCCTTCAATTTTGATCCTCACGAGGATATTTACAATTTCACCGGGAAAATCAGAAAAGAACTAGCCGAGCTAATGCATGAGTATGATATGCATGATATGATATGCATGATGATTTTTTACGTTTTAATGCAAATAGTATATGATTTCCTAACACTGTTGGAAGGAGGAAAAATTCAAATGCATCATGCAGATAATGCACCAGTTTCTGAATGTCGATCTACCACTTGAAGGGCTCCACCAGAATCCTTGTAGAAGGAAAGATAGCAATTTCAAATGCATTAACACAATGCCCCAAGTTGGATGAATCGACCAAAGATAACATGGTCGATAACTTCAAGGTCGAAAGTGGACCTCTATGGGGACTAAATAAATTATGTTTAGCGACAGTTCGATATGAATGTCCCAACAGTTGACATGCTAACACCTTGATGATAGAAGGATGTAACAAGCATATACAGATATGTTGATCATTTCAAACGTTGAAAAATCCATTTTGTCTCGTAGCTGTTGAGCTAGCAGTGAGTTACAATATGCCATAGATAACTCCATTGGGAAGATCAGAATCAAGTTCAACACCATCTGAGGGGGATAAACACTTCCACCATGGATAAATCTTCCAACGCATTGCGATAACATGTACTGACATGTTTAAACAAATTGATGTTGCGACAGATCTTCCGAAATCCTTTAAACAATCTCACCTGGTAGACGCATACTTGTTGAATAAGCGAGGAATGCACTGGGGAAATAAACACACCAGAGTCACAGGGGATTAGCTGAGAACAGCTCCGAAAATCAGATCTATAATGGACTGCCGCCACTAAGACTTACTCGGGAAGTTGTTATTTGTAAGAATCTGAACAGATCTTGGTTAAGAATAACAACACTGAGGATACTGAAATGGTAATCCCTGCTGGAGAAGGCTCACTTGGGGAGCAGATGAAGCTTCGATGGAGAAAACTTCTAAAGACAACTCTGTGGGGAACAACACTGGGGAGATCCAAGTGGAAAATTCCGCTGACACAAGAGTTCACTGGGGATGATCAATCACTTCTCTGGGGAAGAAATCATCCCGAGAGTTGACGCCATCGCTGATTTATCTTTCTACTAAGCGCTCAACATGTCACACATACCCCAAAATTTGCCTCCTACTTCTCAAGACATTTCATACATCCATGCCCAAGGATTCCTCAAGGGTTGACCAGACAAACCCTCTCCTAGACAATCAACCCAAACTAGGGTTTGGCTATTCTCAGATCCAGATGGACTTCCAACATCTCCAATGGTTATCATGCCTCCTCATATGCTTCAAAGACTCTCCATGTCAAGTTTCAAGCCTCACAAGTCAAGTTTCGCATAATTGCTCGATGGTTGAAAATCAACAGATGGACAAAAGTTAATCGTGGTCAACATACAACAAACTTCATGATTTTTGGTCAACATCCTCATTTTGAAGTTACATTCATCATTTGATCAAGGGTTGATCATGATTCATCAAGAAAACTCAAGATTTGATCAAAAGTCAAACTTTCCAAATTAGGGATTTTCTGAAAAGTCAATCAACTTTGACCGAGCATAACTTCTTCATATTGCCTTAGATATTTTTCCACCACCTCTTGTTTTGAAGGAAATTCAAATTCTACAACTTCATGTCTCACAAGAATGTTCAAAAATGCTTCATTTGGAAGGTATGGATCAAAACATTATGTATAAAATAAAAATTAACTTTAACTTTATTTTTCTACTTAATTTTAACTTTATTTTTCTACTTAATTTGGATTTTATTCATTTAAATACAAATTAAATTAAAAAATAAGGTATAAAATCAAAATTAAATGCAAATTGATTTTTTCTCTCATCCTTGAGGTCCAAGCAACTCACCAAAAGTCACAATTTCGAAATTGATAAAGATTTGGCAAGAAATTGATTGAAATTGATCAAAAAAGATAAGATTTAATTTTGTACAAAATCAAATAATCTTTGCATTGATTGATGATTATTTGTTCCTCAAATCAGCTCAATTTTCATCCATTATAAATATACAATGCCTACACAACAAGAAAGAATGTAAAATTGCTTGAGGAACCCTAACCTAATTCAAAAACTGCACTACAAGTCACTAGCAGCCTTGGTTCTAGCTCGTTTCAATCAATTTTGAGCATTCCATCGTGTTCCTTGGGTTGTTTAGAGTCGATCCAGACCTTTACAAGTTTCAAAAACATCAAGAATCAAGCAAATACGATTTCGGTTTGTCACACTTTTTCAAAAATCGAATTCTGTTATCCATGCATTTTTAACATGTTTTGTTGTGTGTTTTGTGTTTAGTTTGAAGTTTGCAAGCTCGATGGTTTAATTGCATTTCCATGGCTCGAAACACTAATCACCATGATTAGGGTTTTCTCGAACTAAATTGGCTTCCTTAAACGAAAAATTGGACCAAAAGACCACCACCATCGTGTTTAGAATGTCATTTACAATCGATTCATGTACTCACAATTCATTTATATTATGTGTATGAGATTTTAGAAATTGTAGGCCTTAGCGTCAGAGGAAGACGACGCAAAATTCCTTAATTCAAACGAAGAAGATGAAGATCTTCGCTGCTCGGGCAATCGTAAAGTGACATGCTTAAAAACAATTGTTGTATTTTCCTAACACATGGACGCCCAAATCTTGGTCAATGTGGATGTGAAGCCAAGGTCACCGGTTCGATTCCTGAGGGGACCAATATATTTTTGCTCTTTACAAGTTTGCATATTTTTCATATTTTCTATTTTCTATTTTCTATTTTCTTTTAATATTTCCATGCATTTTATTTTATCTTTAATAATTTTTATCATGCATTTAAAAAACACCAAAAATATTTATTTTTTGCATACTCATCAGAAAAATGTTTATTTAATTTATAAAATTAAAATTATTATTTTTGCATGCATATTCAATTTAATTGCTAATTTATCATTTAAATAGCTTTTAATTGCTTTTTAATTATCAAATTAACTCCAAAAATTCCCCAAAAATTATTTTATCATATTAATGTCATTATTTGCATAAAAACTTTTTCTCATTCAAAAATTCTTATTTTTACTAACATTTTTCTCTTATGCAATTTGCTTCCGTTTCCCGATTTCTCATATGTTCACAGGTTATACCGTTTCGGACGTTTTTTTTATCGCTTTTCTTTTCCAATTATGTAACTGCCTATGAGATGTAATAGTTTAATTAGGACTTTTATTTTCCGCACTTTCAATTATGTATCTGCCCCAAAGCCTTGTAATAGCGTAGGATTTATCTTTCCGCAATTTAATTTCCGCACCCTATAAACTGCTAGTAATTAGGCGTGTATGACAAGATAAAATTGGACATAGATCACTCATAATTCCAAGATAAAATACCTGAAATCAACACACTCTTTTCACACATGCACCCATAGGTAATTCTCTTGTTGACTTTATTTAATTCAAATGGTCAAGTCCTCGAACGTAGAAGTATTCTAGCACCGCTTTCAAAACGAATCATCATATTCCTTCGATACAAAGATCATAAGACTCACGATATCGCCTCCAATACATGATCTTGACCCCGATTGTCGCCACGATAAATGATGATAGTCCTTCGAATGTGCTAGGATACTTCCTACAAGTTGCTTTCTATGACCATCCGATGTCCCTTCGAATGTCCCGCCTACATCCAACGAATGGAGTTACCTACCAACTAATGGTATGGATAACGTTGTTCTAAAGGAAAGTAAAATAACACGTAAACGACCAATTCTGAGTAGGTAATAAGACTTTAGTTGCTTGCTCTATCAAATACTTTTTTTTACACCTCACACTTTTGTCAAAGTTCAAACTCTTTTCAAAACGAAACATTTCCGAACACTTTGTATACATTCCTACATGAATCATTACAAAGTCAAAGCGAAATGCCTTTTTCAAAACATTTTGTCAAACACACGTAAAGCACAATTTTAAATGATCTAAGAGCAACTAAGAGCCCGTAGATAACTACGGATGGAAAGGGTGCTACCTTCCCTTTTCATAACCTTCTCCCTTACTCGTAATCTAACGAAGGTCGCTTTCCTCGTTATTTTCACCTTCCTTAATGGATAAAAGAAAAGTCGATGGCTCTTGCTATCCGCATATTTGCGATACAAAATCTCAAAGTCGCTCACCAGACACATGCACCGGGAGAAGAACTAAGTTGTCATTTGAGAAAAGTCTTCGCTTGCATCGGGGTACTTCAAAAGAAACTTTATAAAGAAAATCACCGGGAAAACCCGAGTAAGAAATTTCGTTGATACAAGAGTCCACTGGGAAGATCACCTACTTTGAGGAGATTCGATTTGAGAATCGCCATTGTTATGGACCAATTATGTTCAAACCTTCAAACTTGTGACCGTAAGAACTAAATCATATTCAAAATAGTCTTCCAAGTTTGATTCTCGAGAAGAATCACTAGTCGATCTTGAAATATCCCAAGTCTTGGTCGGGTTTATGAATGAATGTGCTATGTAGGATATGATATGAATGCATAAATGAATGAATGCATGAATATATCGTTAATGTATGGCTATCAAACGAAATCCTCAACATCTCCGTTGAAGGATAGAAGAAAATGGCATAATAAGATGATTGACCAAGCTTCATATGTTGAATTGTCACTGAAGGGTGCAATGCTAATTTTATAGAAGGAAGAATAACAAACTTCGAGTTGATTAGATAAAGATGATTAGAGGCGTGCCCCATGCATGGGAATGCAGCTGCATTAGATTTTGCACTTAAGAGATATATCGACTTCAGAATCTCAACCTACCCCGGTCTGTTAGACCTTCTAGAAATCTTTCCTGAAAAGGAGTGCCCCGGTATCCTGTGTTCTGAAGCAAAACTTTACTGATCATCAGCATCTCAAAGGACTTGGATATTCTGATATGTGAATATCATGCCTCGACAGAAGCTTCGGAGGTATTTCCACATCTCAAAATAACCTCCTTCGATTTATTGAATCTCAGAGTGGCGGGCTTTGCATAGATGGACGACATGCCCCAGGATAAACATTGGAGAGACTCCAACGTCTCAAAGTTGTTGCTTCAGATGAATCTTTTCAGTAAGCTTTCTTTAGAATGAATCTTGAAGGGACTTCTACGTCTCAAGTAATTCCTCCGATTGACTGCATCCGAATAAAGAGTTATGCAAACATAGCGAGACAACGCCACAGAACTGAATGCGCCACGAAGATGCTTTTTAAGATCAACATGCCATTGTCGCAAGCCTTGCAACACATGTTGAAAGCAGTGACACTTTGAAGGATCCTTCTCGAGTGTCAACACTTCCTCTCCGAGATACAATCCTAATGCTAAGTGTGCTTACGATTCCAATCGCCTGTGGCACGACATCGACAATCGCTGGGCTCAAGAACAAAATTCAAGATATGATTGAAGCTAAGTAGATTGAGTTTGATCCTCCCGCTGAGACTCGAATGTGATCAACGCGCCTATGCCTAACCATGACAAGAGTTCCAATGTCTTGGGAAGATACTTATGTTTTCAACATAGATGACTTGACCATTCCTCCGATGACCGTTAGGAAGAATTTGTCGCAAGCCGTATCCGTGATGCCCAAAGAATTGTCGTTGGTGCCCATCTCGCACCGATGGTTGTGCTTGGTTGAGAAGACGTGTTCGCATGATGGATAACCGTGAAATACTATTCCTAAAACCACCGTGGAGAGTCCGTGAAGACATGTCTAAGAAATCAAGATCAAGATGTGAATGAAACAAGACTGCCTCAGCATGGGATACCTTGGGCAGCCAAGTGGAAAGTTTGATTACATGGTGAAGTACACTCGCTCCGAGAGCTACAAGATTCCTATGAAGATGTTAAGGCGACCGGACAGTGACGATTTCCCGTAAGACTATGCCGATGTTAACACTATAAGGATTTCCTCTCACGATCCTGCGGCTCAGAGTGGCATCTCTCATCATTACCTCTCCCGACCAGCTCAGATTCCTCCAACAAGGCTATTCCTTGGAATTATGGAGTCGATGTTTACTATCATGGCCAAGCAAGACCCTCCGACCATGAGGACCTTACAGCTGAAGCTACCATTCCCGACATTGACAACACCACCGATCAAGTAAGGTGACCGTAACCTAAGAGTATTCTCTCCAGATCTCTCCTCCAAAAGACACCGCAACTCCAACAGATTCTAGCTATTCAATCCACTCCCCAAGCTAGAGGGAAAGCCAGCTGACTCATCCCGCCACCTGTATGCCAAAGGAAGTTGTCAAGACACCTCCAAACAAGAAATGGAGGAAATTCAAGATTATCAAGAAGAGTGACTACAATGTTGTGGAATGGGATGACTGCCCAAGATCTCCATGCTTGCTCGCTTTTGTGTTCGAGGCTCATGCTAACGCCTGGTGAAGTTTCAAGAATGCTCACATGCCGCAAGACACTACCACCCACGCTTTGAAGTTTGTATTGCTAGCCCGGCCGCCAACAACGGCCTAGGCTTCTCGATGTCGATTTGACTCGCCGAAAGAACACAACAAAGCCTTGCACATCTCTCGTTGAATGCAAGGGCTTTACATTGTCTCATGTTTTTGTGGATACCGTTCTCGCCTCAATATCCTACCAAAGACCGCTTTTGATCGACTTGATGTTGAAGGGTTGGTTCAAGCCCAAGGACATTATTGTGAGAGCTTTGATGGTTCTAAGCGAACGGTACTTGGAGAGCTCATTCTCACGTAAAGTCGGTTCCCACTTTTAATTCCACTTTCTTTGTCATGGACATCCGTCCACTTACTTGCCTACTTTGACGCCTGGATACATGGGGCAAGTACTCTACCGCATCGTAAATCAAGTACCCGTGAAAGGGAAGGTTGTTACCGATGTGTTGAAGAAGAATATATGGTCACCATCTACATCATTCCGTTATCTCGAGGTGGAAGGCGAATTCTTTGAGACTCCCGCCAAGCTTTTGAAACAATCCCCATAGTCATGCTCTGAATCTCCCGCCACTCCCGGTTACACAAGTTCCGCCTGTGATGGCCTCGCTGAAAGATGCTCAAGTGCGTTGAAGGTGGAGGTAGTTCTATTTGGGGTCCCGATCTCCCTTTCAAATCAAAAGACCGGTTTAGGCTTCACCATCAAAGGTCAAGATGATACACCGCGAACATGCCGCCAACTTCCTTTCCGATCGCCGTAGTGGAATTCATGCTATAGAAGACGACGACAACGGTTTTGACATCGCAAGTGGATCTTCCCAACTCCCGACATTGACTCAAGAATTGGAAGACTAAAGACGCTATACCAATCTCCTTTAGACAGAGTAATTTCTTGTTTTTGTTTTGCTTTTCGATTTTCTATGTTTTGACAATAAACTCTAAAGCCTAGTGCCCGCCCGGCATCATGGCTCGTTTGTGAGGGTTATTATCCTCATTTGCATATTTTCATTCAATAAAATCGCTGGTTTTTGCATTCAATTGTTGCTTTTCTTTACTTTATCACCCTTCAAAAGCTATGTGTTTCACACACCCACGTGATACATCAGAGAACCACCGAATCTCGCTGATATGTTATTGCTAAATATGACCTCGATAATCCGATCTACCAAGCTAAAGACGAAAGTGAAGAAGATTGTGAAGTTCCAGGAGAACTTGTCAGACTGCTACAGCAAGAAGAGCAAGTTATACAACCACATGAAGAGTCAATCGAGGTTGTGAATTTGGGTACTGATGAAGACAGAAAAGAGATCAAGATAGGAGCGGGTCTTGAGAATAGTGTTAAAGAAAGATTGGTTCAGATGCTACGAGATTATATTGAGGTTTTTGCTTGGTCATACGAAGACATGCCGGGTTTAGACATTGATATTGTGGTACACCAATTGCCGACAAAAGAAGGTTTTTCCCAAAGGAAAGAAGGTTCGCCGACGCGCCCCGAGATGTCCGAGAAAATCAAAGTCAAGTTATGAAGCGCTCAACGGTTTCTTAGTTGTTACTTCCTATCCACAATGGGTTGCAAATGTGGTACTGTGCCTAAGAAGGATGGTAAGGTACAAATGTGTGTGGATTACGAGATCCGAACAAAGCAAGTCCGAAAGACGACTTTCCACTTCCTCATATTGATGTTCGATGACAACACCGCCAACATAAGGTTTTCCTTCATGGATGGTTTCTCCTACAATCGATCGAAATGGCTCCTAAAGACATGGAGAAGACTACTTTGTTACACAAGCACTTTCGCTACAAAGTGTCGCTTGGATCAAGAACGGGCGCCACTTATCGCTGCGGCATGGTGACGTTATTTCATGACATGATTCATCACGAGATGAGGTCTACGCCGACATGATAGCTCGATCACGATCAAGAAGAACATCTTGATCATTTGCGTAAACTGCTTGATAGATTGAAGAAGTACGATCGAGACTCAATCCAAACAAGTGCACTTTTGAGTCCGATCCGTAAACTCCTAGGGTTTGTTGTCGCGGTAAAGGTATTGAAGTTGACCGCCAAGGTTAAAGCTATTCAAGAGATGCCGCCCCCGCACCGAGAAGGAAGTCGAGGTTTCGGGCAGGTTGAATTACATTGCCGATTCATTGCACATCTAACCGCTACTGTGAGCCAATCTTCAAGTTACTAAAGAAAGATCAAGTGGTAGAATGGAACGACGATTGCCGATCGCTTTTGACAAAATCAAGGAGTACCTACCATGTAATCCTCCTATCCCGATGCCGCATGCGGAAGGAAGACCTCTTATCATGTACTTAAAGGTTAGAGAACTCAATGGGTGTGTTGGGGCAACATGACGAGTTTGGTCGAAAAGAGTATGCAATATACTACCTTAGCAAAAGTTTACCGATCGTGAAACAAGATACTTACACCGAGAAAACTTGCAACGTTTTGCTGTCGTCACGACTAAGATAGTATATGTTGACCACACTACCTTGTTGATCTCCAAGATGGATCCGATAAAATACATATTTGAGAAACCAGCTTCTTAAGAATAGCAAGATGGAAAATGATCCCGACCAATACGACATCCAAGACACTTCTCGACAAGAATCAAAGGAACAGTAGCCGATCATTTGGCTCATCGTCGTAGATGACTATCACCTATGCGCTCAATTTCCGATGAAGATGTTTTACTATTTACAGATTATAAGAACCAGCCTGCATTTAAAGGCCCGAACAAGGATCCCGATGGACCATGGTCTTTGATGGAGCCTCAAACGCACTTGGCAATGACATTGGCGCCATCATTACATCCCCTGCAGGCGGACATACGTCTTTCACCGCCAGACTATGTTTCAGCTTGCACGAACAACATGGCCGAATACGAAGCGTGCATCATGGGTATTAAAGTTGCTATTGACTTAAGAATCAAGTTCTTACAAGTGTATGGAGACTCAGCTTTAGTGATCAGCCAGATTAAGGGCGAGTGGGATACGAAGCATCCGAATCTCATTCGCAGAGCATGTTTTAAGTTTGATCCCTACTCAAGAGATTACTTTCAATCACATTCCACGAGAAGAAAATCGCTTAGCGATGCATTGGCTACTATGTCGCCTATGTTCAAGGTCGATGGGACAACGAGGTTCCCGTGATCATCATTGAGAAGTTTGACGAACCGACGATTGTTATGAGCTTGACGTAAGAGAAACCTTGGTACTATGACGTGAAGAGGTATCTTGAGACTCGTGAATATCCCGCACGGACATCACCAACGATAAGAAGTTTTTGAGAAGGTTCGATCCAAATTCTTCCTCAAAGAACGAATCTTATACAAGCGCAACCACGACTTGTGCTTACTCCTGTGTGGACCGAAAAAATGGAACGTATCATGGAAGAGTTACACGAAGGTGTATTCGTACCCACTCCAAGGGACATACAATGGCTAAGAAGATTTTGAGGACAGTTATTATTGGTCCACCATGGAAGTCGATTGTCACCGCTTATGCTCGATCTTGTCACAAATGCCGATTTATAAAGTACACGTATCACCAGAACTCAATGTTCTAACAGCTCCTTGGCCTTTTGCAATGCATTGACATGATTGAGAAATCAAGCCCACAGCTTCCAACGGACACCGCTTTATCCTTGTGGCAATTGATTACTTTACCAAGTGGGTGTAAGTACCTCATTTGCATCTGTTACAAGAATGTTGTGGCTCGATTCATCAAACATAATCTTATATGTCGGTATGGCACTCCTGAAAGGATTATCACAGATAACGGCTCTAATCTCAACAATAAGATGATCACCGAACTCTGCACGCAGCTCAAGATCAAGCATCACAACTCTTCTCCATATCGGCCCAAGATGAATGGCAGAGAAGCCGCCAACAAGAACATTAAGAAGATTATACGAAGATGAAGAACCTACAAAGATTGGCATAAGATGTTACCATTTGCTCTTCATGGTTATTGCACCATCAGATTTAACATCAACAGGCAACCCCTTATCTCTTGTATATTGTATGGAAGCGGTCCTACCAATCGAGGTTCAAATACCCTCAACTAGAGTCCTCCAGGACGCAGAGTTAGGCGAAGACGATCGTCTGCATCCTTGACCGATTAACTTGATTGATGAGAACGACGCATCCATGTGCCATGGACAGATCTATCAAAAACGAATGATCAGAGCATTTAACAAGAAAGTCAAGCACCGAGTCTACCAAATCGGTGACCTAGTAGTCAAGCGCATCATTCTTCCACAAGGTGATCCCAGGGGCAAATGGACTCCCACCCACGAGGGACCATTTGTAGTCAAGATGATTTTCTCGGAGCTATGATACTTAGCACCATGGATGGTGAAGACTTCCCCACCCCGTGAACGCAGATATAGTCAAAAATACTATGCATAAAGAGACCCGCTAGGTCGATCGACCTAGGCAAAAATATATCCCGCGAACCAAAAGGGTTCGGGCAAAAGTTAAGGATATATATACAAAACATGTACACCGGCAAGTCGAAAACCCGAAAGGCGGCTTGGGCAAAAGGGTATCCCAGATCGAAACCCGAAAGGGCGCTAGGCAAAAGTTAGGATTTAAGCGCATTTACTATGTCTCATCCAGATCACCCACTTCCGCACTACTACTATCAACATTCAAGATTCAAATGGCGAAAATCAATTCACTCCCTTTCTACTGACAGCAAGGAGATGAGATAGTCGAAATATATGATTACTAGCATAGTTGGAACTTAACGAGATTGTTTCCGCATAGCTTTTTACCTTTCTTGTGTACAATTACTTGGCCATATGCCGCCTTTCAAATTAATACAAGTTCTTTCTCTTTACAATTCTCATTGTTGTTGTTTTCATAAAGTCCAACGTTTGCTTTGAATGATTATATGCATCTGACAATAAAAATCTATTTACAAACATGCGAAAAGTGAACAAACAAAAGTAATTACTACAAGCTCCAGGAATTGAGACGACGACGGAAGTCACCAAAATATCCCCCGCAGAGCATGATCCCCACAGAGGAGTCACTCACCTTCCCCAGAGGAGTATACATTAGACCCCGAGCAGTGATTACACTCAACTAAATCATGTTGCATCAGTCTTCGAGCAATAACATTTCATCCCCAGCCGAGGTATTTATCCCCAGCAGAATATCTCTCAACAATTCCCCTTTCCCCTAAAAGACAAGAGCTGCACCAAACTTGGTCAGATAGTGCATCGGAGGAAACCCACGTCTTTTATTCCCCAACCAGAGATTCCAACGGGCTCCAGATCCTTCTAACCCGGTCTCCCAGCAACTACCAAATACTCTTCAGCAAGATCTACACGCAAGATCCCCAGTAGAGTACCCCCTAGATCCTCCTCAGCAGGGTCTATACGCAAGATCCTCAACAGCGCATCCCTCGATCTCTAACATCACAACAATATCTAGACCCAAGACTTGGTCGATAGTGCATCGGAGGAATCAAAGTTATGTTTCTTCTCGTGGTGTCCAATCGCCTCATCCCCAAACAAGTCAAGTCCTCAAGGTAATATTCGCATCTTCTTCAAGATGGATATGTTTTGAAATACCACAACATCTATCATTCATACATTACTCATAAAAGTCATAATTTGTGTATATATCATTCATACACATTGTCATGCATCATAACTTGCATAAGACTAACAACATTCTGTCAAAGTTTCTCTTGTTTTTTCCAAAGCAGGTGAAAATCACTTCTGAAACGACAGGTCCAGGATTAATGCCCGAAGCCAGACGGGAAAACTATCTGAAAGACCGCCCTAGTTGTCCTCTGACAACTTGTCCAGGATTAATGCCCAAAGCCAGACGGGAAAACTATCTGAAAGACCGCCCTAGTTGTCCTCTGACAACTTGTCCAGGATTAATGCCCGAAGCCAGACGGGAAAACTATCTGAACAACCGCCAGCGTTGTCCTCCGACAACAGATCCAGGATTAATACCCAAAGCCAGACGGGAAAGCTATCTGAACGATCACAAGTTATCTCCGATAATGTGCATTGGATCAATACCAAGCACAACAGGAAGTTATCCACATTTTGCCAACTACTATCCCTCGTAATAATCAACACGAAGATTTGTTCTTACGCCTCTTATTATCAACAAGAACTACAGTAGTCTCGGCGATACCCGCTTGCCTTTGATGGCATCTTAGGCCCATGTCCGACTACTTGTCAACATGTCTCCACCGCACGCCGCATATTTGGTTAAAAAAACCAATACAAACCAATAACTTCATTCAAAGACAAGCACAGGGTCTAACGTACGACTCCCTCCGGATGGCATCTTAAGCCCATCTCCATGCTCCTTTCACTTCCCGAAGCGCCTACAGAGCCTAGCGAACGGCTCACTCCCCAGCATCGATCTTTCCATAAGGCATCTTAAGCCCATCTCCGACAGCTCTCCTATTCGACAACAACTCGAGTCTAGCGACGATCCATTCCCAAAAAATCTCCAACTTCTCCAAGGGCATTTGTAAGCCCATTCCTATCATCAGCAATGAGTGCAAATTTGTGTATTGAGTGTTCAATCATCTTCTACCTCCTGGTCACGAAAGGCAAGCATGGCCATCTAACCCTTCCGGTACAAGAAGATTGAACAGGGGCAGCTGTCATACCCCAAAATTTTCCCTCCTACTTCTCAAGACATTTCATACATCCATGCCCAAGGATTCCTCAAGGATCACTGCACAAACCTCTCCTAGACAATCAACCCAAACTAGGGTTTGGCTATTCTCGATCCGATGGACTTCCAACATCTCTAATGGTTATCATGCCTCATATGCTTCAAAGACTCTCCATGTCAAGTTTCAAGCCTCACAAGTCAAGTTTCCTACAATTGCTCGATGGTTGAAAATCACTGTATTGGACAAAAGTTAATCGTGGTCAACATACAACAAACTTCATGATTTTTGGTCAACATCCTCATTTTGAAGTTACATTCATCATTTGATTAAGGGTTGATCATGATTCATCAAGAAAACTCAAGATTTGATCAAAAGTCAAACTTTCCAAATTAGGGATTTTCAGTGAAAAGTCAACTGAACTTTGACTGAGCATAACTTCTTCATACTGTCTTAGATATTTTTCCACCACCTCTTGTTTTGAAGGAAATTCAATTTCTACAACTTCATGTCTCACAAGAATGTTCAAAAATGCTTCATTTGAAGGTATGGATCAAAACATTACAGGTCCTTTTCAAAGTCAACTTTTTGTTTTGAAGATTTATTGAGCTTGAAAACTCCAATTGAGATGAAACCAAAGAGGTTGGTTAGAGGACACTTAGAGCATTCTAAAAAGTCCAATAACACTCAAAAATGTGGAAAATTGAGCAAAATAAACATTGCACAAGTTGGGTCTTTTTGAAGAAGTGCACAAAGAGAGATACTTGTAAAAATCAAAATTTTTGCAAATGGGCCTAGTTTTTCTTCATTCAAACTTGTTCCTTAGACAATTTGGAACATCCAAGCCCAATGCCACGAATTTTAACTTTATTTTTCTATTTAATTTGGATTTTATTCATTTAAATACAAATTAAATTAAAAAATAAGGAATAGAATCAAAATTAAATGCAAATTGATTTTTTCTCTCATCCTTGAGGTCCAAGCAACTCACTAAAAGCTGTCAATTTCAAAATTGATAAATATTTGGCAAGAAATTGATTGAAATTGATAAAAAAAGATAAGATTTGATTTTGTACAAAATCAAATAATCTTTGCATTGATTGATGATTATTTGTTCCTCAAATCAGCTCAATTTTCATCCATTATAAATAAACAATGCCTACACAACAAGAAAGAAAAAATTGCTGGAGGAACCCTAACCTAATTCAAAAACTGCGCACTACAAGTCACTAGCAGCCTTGGTTCTAGCTCGTTTCAATCGAGCATTCCATCGTGTTCCTTGGATTGTTTAGAGTCGATCCAGACCTTTACAAGTTTCAAAAACATCAAGAATCAAGCAAATACGATTTTGGTTTGTCACACTTTTTCAAAAATCGAATTCTGTTATCCATGCATTTTTTAACATGTTTTGTTGTGTGTTTTGTGTTTAGTTTGAAGTTTGCAAGCTTTCTGGATGGTTTAATTGCATTTCCATGGCCTGAAACACGAATCACCATGATTAGGGTTTTCTAAACCAAATTGGGGGTTCCTTAAAACGGAAAAATTGGACCAAAAGACCACCACCATCGTGTTTAGAATGTCATTTACAATCGATTCATGTACTCATAATTCATTTATATTATGTGTATGAGATTTTAGAAATTGCAGGGGCCTTAGCGTCGTAGGAAGACCGACGCAAAATTCCCAGAATTCAAACGAAGAAGATGAAGATCTTCGCTGCTCGGGCAATCGAAAGTGACACTGTTTAAAACAATTGTTGTATTTTCCTAACATGTGGACGCCCACCCGGTCAAGGCGCTGCATGTGAAGCCAAGGTCACCGGTTCGATTCCTGAGGGGACCAATATATTTTTGCTCTTTACAAGTTTGCATATTTTTCATATTTTCTATTTTCTATTTTCTTTTAATATTTCCATGCATTTTATTTTATCTTTAATAATTTTTATCATGCATTTAAAAACACCAAAATATTTATTTTTGCATACTCATCAGAAAAATGTTTATTTAATTTATAAAATTAAAATTATTATTTTTGCATGCATATTCAATTTAATTGCTAATTTATCATTTAAATAGCTTTTAATTGTTTTTTAATTATCAAATTAACTCCAAAAATTCCCCAAAAATTATTTTATCATATTAATGTCATTATTTGCATTAAAAAAATTTCTCATTCAAAAATTCTTATTTTTACTAACATTTTTCTCTTATGCAATTTTCTTCCGTTTCCCGATTTCTCATCTCACAAAGTTATACCGCTGGACGTTTTTATCGCTTTTCTTTTCCAATTATGTAACTGCCTATGGGATGTAATAGTTTAATTAGGACTTTTATTTTCCGCACTTTCAATTATGTATCTGCCCCAAAGCCTTGTAATAGCGTAGGATTTATCTTTCCGCACTTTACTTTCCGCAATTTAATTTCTGCACCCTATAAACGCTAGTAATTAGGCGTATGGCAAGATAAAATTGGACATAGATCACTCATAATTCCAAGATAAAATACCTGAAATCAACACACTCTTTTCACACATGCACCCCATAGGGTAATTCTCTCTTGTTGACTTTACGAATTCAAATGGTCAAGTCCCTCGAACGTAGAGGTATTCTAGCACCGTTGCCTTCAAAATGAATCATCATAGTCCCTTCGATACAAAGATCATAAGACTCACGATGTCGCCTCCGAATACATGATCTTGACCCTCGATTGTCGCCTACGATAAATGATGATAGTCCCTTCGAATGTGCTAGCATACTTCCTACAAGTTGCTTTCTATGACCATCTGATGTCCCTTCGAATGTCCCGCTTACATCCAACGAATGGAGTTACCTACAAACTAATGGTATGGATAACGTTGTTCTAAAGGAAAGTAAAATAACACGAAAACAACCAATTCTGAGTAGGTAATAAGACTTTTAGTTGCTTGCTCTATCAAATACTTTTTTTTACACCTCACACTTTTGTCAAAGTTCAAACTCTTTTCAAAACGAAACATTTTCGAACACTTTGTATACATTCCTACATGAATCATTACAAAGTCAAAGCGAAATGCCTTTTCAAAACATTTTGTCAAACACACGAAAGCACAATTTAAAATGATCTAAGAGTAACTAAGAGCCCGTAGATAACTACGGATGGAAAGGGTGCTAATACCTTCCCTTTTCATAACCTTCTCCCTTACTCGTAATCTAAAGAAGGTCTTTCCTGTTCTTTTCACCTTCCCTTAATTGGATAAAACAAAAGTCGGTGGCGACTCTTGCTATCCACACATTTGCGATACAAAATCCCAAAGTCAGCTTCACCGACACACATGCATCGGGAGAAGAACTAAGTTGTCATTTGAGAAAAGTCTTCGCTTGCATCGGGGTACTTCAAAAGAAACTTTATAAAGAAAATCACTAGGAAAACCCGAGTAAGAAATTTCTGATACAAGAGTCCACTTGGGAAGATCACCTACTTTGGAGGAGATTCGATTTGAGAATCGTCATTGTTATGGACCAATTATGGTCAAACCTTCGAACTTGTGACCGGAAGAACTAAATCTGTTATTCAAAATAGTCTTCCAAGTTTGATTCTGCTGAGAAGAATCACTAGTCGATCTTGAAATATCCCAAGTCTTGGTCGGGGTTTATGAATGAATGTGCTATGTAGGATATGATATGAATGCATGAATGAATGAATGCATGAATATACTGGTTAATGCATTGGCTATCTGTTCGCGTTAAAAGGTGACGCGCTAGAGGGATACGAACGTGAGCTCGGATTCTCTGGCTTGAAACGATTTAAATCTTTTGATTTGTTTATAAAGATGCCGCGAGCATCAATCTTTATTATTTTCAACACAAGAAAGATGATTTAATGATTATGAAAAAGGGGAAAGCTGAAATACCCTCAATTGATATTGGTATGCGTAACGACTAGCACAAACTATACGCAACGCATTGGGGAGATTCTGAGTAAAGGGGATTGTTATATGAAGGGAATAGATGGAGCACCCTAAATATATATAGTTATCTATAGCTTTTATATATGAATATGTTTGATATGTTTGTGTGTTTTAATTGCTATTTCTATGATTGGGAAAGTTTCTCCTTTGGGATTTTAAGAAGGATAGATTATGTGGGATCCTAGTGTTTTGTTATTATTGTGCTCGCAAAGATCTGTGGATCTTCTGCATACATATCCCCTAGTGGAAATCAGAGCATTTGTAGCTCAGATCTACAGGGTTATATGGTTTGTTTGGTCTGAGGGAGATAGAAATTTGCTCGGCAAGGATGAGACCTTGTACCTACGTATTCTCAAAAGGATGTTGAGAAAGTCAGAGCAATCGTAGTTCCCACTTATGCTAGTGGAAAGCAACGGAATGTTAGTAAGAGATAGACAATGTCATCTTAATGAAAATGTATCTAATCTATTTCATCACATACATTTTTGAAAAGTTTGATTGATTAAAATCTTTCATCGTAAGTTATAGGTGTTTTGCTTGAATGTACAAGCGTTACCACTTACATGTTTAAGAAAGATGTTTGAAAAAGATGATTGAATCTTTTAACTGTAAGTATTAGGTGATTTGCTTGAGTGTACAAGCGCTACCACTACGATTAAGAGATGTTTTTGTTTGAAAAGAGTTTGAAAAAGTTTGAAAAGTCTTTGATTGTATGTGATGTGATAGATGAGATACTTCTTCCATAGAGATGATAGATGTCTAAATCTCAAGGAGAAATTGATTGGATTAAAGGGATGCTTTTAAGAACCCGTGGGTCCTTGTATTGTTAGCCCAAGAGGAGGCATTCCGAGGGTCATCGAGGGTCATCGAGGGTCCTTGTATGAAGCTCAAGAAGAAGCTATAGGGTATGGCTGGCTTTGTGTTAAAAGGGATTTCACCGAGAAACCATCCTTTTTTGAATAAGAGCAATTTCACCGGGAAATTTTACTCTCTGGGGATTTGAAAGTGATTTCACCGAGAAACCATCCTTTCAGAGTTCTATCTTAGCTGGTGATTCTTTGTATTGAAGCCCAATAGAGGTCGTTAAGAGATTTCCTATCTCTTTCATTGTATGATGCCCAAGAGAAGGCTAAACTCAATGAGGAGTTCTTTTGAACGAAGCCCAAGAGGAGGCTGACTCAACAGGGGAGTGTTGTCTTATATGAAGCCTAAGCGGAGGCTAAACTCTGTGGGGAGAGTTTTCTTATATGAAGCCTAAGAGGAGGCTGACCCATGCTGGGGATGGATTGTCTTGTATAAAGCCCAAGCGGAGGCTAAATTATGGGGAACCTATTGATTAGTCTAATTGTTATGTTATAATCAGACAATGGTATAAACAAGTGTGTGTGTGTGTGATATGTATTCACAGGAGTTTATGAAGGAAATATAAACAATGCAATGATGTTTATTTACAGCAGTTTATGAAGGAAATATAAACAAGTGTCTGTGAAACGAACGTTTAAAACGAGCGTAACTTGATTATTTACAAGTTTGAACTGTGTACAAGGAAATGAATATGTACACGAACGAGTTATTTATGTACAGACAGAGATGGATGTACATAGGAGGGTTGGGACTTACACCATAAGGGAGGCCCATTGGTTTAAAAGCAGTTTCACAGGGAATAATGCTCCTTTCAATACCAATGGTATTCAGTGTAAAATGTACAGATGAAACAAAAAATGAACGATCGAAGTTTATCTGTGTTTTAGTATTTACAAAAAGGGTATCTGTGTTATGTACAGATAAAAGTTTGTATGAAAAGAAATTGATATGTACAAGGAATGTTTTGTTTGTACATAAAGAATGTTAATTTGAGTATACACAAGTGAAGTGAAAACAAACGATCAAAGTTTGTCTGCACTTGAATATAAAAAGTATCTGTGTTATGTATAGATAAAAATTTGTATGTATTTGGAAATGATTTGATATGTACAAAGAAATATTATGTACATAAAAGAATGTTATGGGACTTACACCGTGAAGGAGGCCCATTGGTTTGAAAGCTCACAGGAATAATGCTCCTTTCAATACCAATGGCATCGGTGTATAAACAAATGAATGAAAACAAATGAAAGAAATTTGTTTATGTTTGAATATTGACAATGATGATTTTGAGTATGTACAAGTAAAACTAAGTATGTACATAAAGGATTGGGACTTACACCATAAGGGTGGCCCATGATCGATCGAGAAATTCGAAAGAACGAATTTGATTTTATCGCTTAAATCGGATCGATCGTGGTAAAAGATGTAAGTTTTGATGAAATGTTTTGAAAAATGATTTGAAAATGTTTTGAAATGTGAGGTTCATTTATGAAAAGTTTTGAAAAAATCGAAGTTGAAAACTCGAAAATTCACCTTTTAAGGAGGTTTGAAAAGTGTTCGTAACGTCTTTCACTCGATTAAAATTTAATCGATGAAAGTTTTTCTGAAAATTTTGCACTATCATAAAATAGATATATTTATTGACAAGTGTTTAAAAATCATCTCAAAATGAGAAGTTTTGATTGGTCAAAAAATTGTGAAAGTTTTATGAAAACATGAAAAATTGGAAAAGTTGTAAAAAGAATGGTCCTGATGGGAGTTGAACCCATGACCAAAGGGTGATACACGTGGCAGAAGAGACTAAGAGCAAGCAGACTACCACTAAGCCAAACGCGCTGGGTTGTTTAGTGGACAATGACACGCGTAGACATGATATTGGAAAGTTTAAAAATTTGAAAATGAAGAACATGCGCGCAGCTGTTCTTCGTGGTTTTGATTCTCGATTCATCAACCCTACTACAATCTTCGCTTTCTCAACCAAATTGAATGATATAAAACCAAACTTGCTCGATTTTTCATCACGAACATGATGGTACTTGTTAATTGCATTTATATTCAGCCTAACTCAATTGATTTGAAAATGCTAAGAACCCTAAACCGATTTTTCAAATTAAATGATGTATGTTTCATGATTCTTGGATTTTTTTTAGGGTTATTGATCGTTAGGTGTGCAGAAAGAGAACGGCCATGAGTTTTTTTCAATTGATGCAAGGAAACATGAGAATGGATTTCGTGTTCTTACCTATGAAAGTGAGAATCGAATTCTGGATTTTGATGCTTCCATTGTTGCTTTTATGATTGCTTGAGCTTCACCTGCATGTATGGAAGCGTGTGAATGATTTGCTTGCTTTGAACTTGCTCCAATCTTTCCAACCAAGTCAACCGCATGCATGAAAATGGCAACTGGATTTTGATGGAAATCGTGTTAGAGTTAGATGTTAATGGCCTGGATCATATACATGATGTATATTGATGCTGTTCAGATGATTAGATCACAAGTTAATGCAGCCTAGCTTCAAATTCGAATTTCATGGCAGTTTTGAAAGTTTGGAAAAATGGAAAATGAAAACTGGTTTGAGCTTGATTTTAGTTTGATTTTAAGTTTCAAATCAATTACATGTTAGTATTAGAACATGTTAGACACCAAATTACTTAATGTTTCTCACAGATTTTCAAAAATGTAAGTTTTCACAAATTGAGTTATGATTCTTGAATTTGGAGAAAGTGGAGAGAAAGCATAAATTTGTGATGCTTTGGTGTGTTTTGGACTTGAATTGGTGAGCTATTTATAGGCAAGAGAATTCTGAAATGTTAGGCAACAAGTACAAGCCAATTGGTGAATCAAGGATTGCTTAAGGGGTAAGAATGTCATTTGTAAAGGAAAAGGAAACTTCCTTTTTACCATGTGAGAAATTATCCAATTTGATCCAATCCTTCAATTATTACTTCTCATTGATATTTATCAGTTCATATCCCAATTTGGCAAGGTGGCAAGTGGTCTAAATGAGAAAAACACAAAATGACCTATAATTTGATGTTTTGACTTTTGAAAATCAAGTTTCATGGAGCCTTATGTTTCAATTTCAAAAGTATGGCTAGACTCCATGGATTTGAGAGTTCTTGGACATTTTGGAAATATTTTTCCACAAGCTACAACTTTTATGTTTTGAGTTTTTTCAAATTCAAAATGGAACTAGGTGAAAAAATGGCATGAAGTTTGGAAAAAATAAGAAATTTCAACACTTAGAAAATTTTCTAAGTATGAAAACTTTTGACTTTTTGTTGACTTTTCCAAATTCTTTGATTTTTTATGATCATGATGGATCATTTGAAGTATTTTGATGTTGGAAAAGTTTTGTTTTGAAAAATTTGATCAAAAGTCAAAGTTTGACTTATCTGTGCGGATGAAAATTCATCAAATGTTTCAAAATTGATCGATGAAATCAGAACTTCGTGATGTTTTGAATCCAGAAATTAGGTCAAGATGTTGTATCTAAGATATAATGACCAATCTTTATCCAAAAAAGTCATTTCTTGCTCAAAAAGTCAGAGAAAACTCATGCCCGATCAAAACCCTAATTGGTCGATCCTTGATTGATCTGTGAGAGAAAATGGATATCTGATGATCAGAGGTTGATGATTTGATCAAGATAGATCAAATGAGGTGAGAAAAACTCAAACCCTAATTGATTGCCTCTTGAATCAGATGAAAATCTGATGAAACCCTAATTTCGACCTGTGAATGCTATACCCGATTAATGCTATCTGAATTGTTAGTTATGCAATGATGCAAATGTAAGGTGGTATATTAGGTCAAAAATTGGGGTATGACAGATGCCCCTATTTAAGTTTCTTTAACCTGAGAGATGAAGATGAATATCTTCGTTTTGATAGGTGTAAAGAGACTTAAATATCGCACGCAAATTTTGGACCTAAGATACCAAAAGATGCGGATGATGCAAAATAAAAAGTTTCACCAGATAATATCAAAGAAATGACATGGTGGGGAAAATTTGTGGATACGTCCTCGCTAGGAAAGAATGACTCACAAAACATGTGAATGTCTTCCTCGCTGAAACAAGAGATTACCTTCGTCACCTCGTGACAATGTTTAAGGTAATGAAAATGATATTACCTTGTGATAATTTATGGTAATGAATGTTGAAGATGTTACCAATTATCAGTGAAGTGATAACTATAACAAGGTAAATCTTTTTTTTTTGAGGAATTTGCCGTGTATCCAGCTTTGTGAATAATGTATGCTAATGGAAATAGAACTTGAATGAGCTTTGAAGATATTACCAATTATCGCAAAGTGATAACTATAACAAGGTAAATCTTTGAAATGAGTTTGTCATATTCAAATTTTTGTAACAAATGATGATGGAAAACAAATTTTAAATGAGTCTTGAATATATTACCAATTATCAGCAAAGTGATAACTATAACAAGGTAAATCTTTGAAAATTACGGTATATTCAGCTTTGTGAATAACAGATAGATGAAAGAAAATGTAACTCAAAACGAGTTTCTTCTTGGATACAATCGCCGAGGATCTCTTTTGAGGAGATGCGGCTTTTGATTGATGTACATGTGTTTTCTTTTAGACAGAAGACCATCATTGGGATTTTCTCGACAACCATGATTTTGACCTTGTTGAGAATAACAAACTTTTATGACAAGTTTGGGAATGAAAACAAGGTTTCGGATAAAGCTATCGCTATTGTTTTGGAGACAGGATTCTATTCCGGAATGATCTGGAAAGAGACAGTCAATCAAGACTTTGTTTTTGACGAGGAATGATCTCCGCTGGGGAATATGAGATAAGAGATAAACTTCTCTGTTTGGGGATACTCTGCCGGGGAAAAAGGAAAATGTATCTTTTCTGTTTGGGAGATACTCTACTGGGGATAGACTTGTACTTACATGAGTAGGTGTGACTTATACCAGTGATATGGAAGCAAACATTTCTAGGAATGCAAAAAATGCAAAGAATGATGCTATTATGTATGAATGTCATGAATGTTATATGCATGCTAACAATACTTGACAAAGACACTTAAAAGGATATTTGGGAAAAGGACCATGTCACAGTTCGAACAAATACTTGGTGAAAATTGCAGCAATGGTGCAGACGTTCACTAATGAAGATTTCGAGTTGCATGCTTTAAACTTTCGAGAAAGGCACTTTATTGGCAACTTGGGGATTCTTTTGGGATAAGAATACCGTCTTTGATGATTTTGTCGAGGAGAAGACTGATGTAGCTTGTTTTATCCTTCGAGATCGAAACACTCGTGGAGAAACCTGAAGTTCTTTCCGTGTTCATAGTTCAAAGGAAAATTTTGCTTTTGTTTCAAAATTTTGAAGTAAAAATTCATTTAAAACATTTTAGTTTCAAAAGTGATTTTCACAATAAAAAGCGTTATTTTGCAAAAATGTAATAAAGTAGGAATTGCAAAAAAAAGCACAAGGCTCAAATTTATTGATAGAATGGTAATCAGCCAAATGCGTGATTCCATGAACTATTTACAAAAGTTGGAAATGATAATTTATTGGGAAAAGGCTACATTGAAAGCAAATAACCACTACTATCCCTAACAACTTTGAATTCCAACTGCTTGTTGCCGTAAGAGATTGAAGATCCGTTGATGGAAGATTCTTCAGATTTGACGAAGTACCGGCTGATTGCAGTTACTTTGTCATTTTTTTGTATCCTTATTTTTGCCTAGATTGCTTTTTCAAGTTTTCAATCTATCAGGATATTTTCTGTTTATTGTCTCTAATTTTTGCTCGATCGCTTTTCGTGTTTTCAATCCACCGAGACGCTTTTGCCTAAGCCGTTTTCGGTTTTCGACTTACCGAGCTTTCTTTTGTTTTATTAGACAAAGTATTTCTTGACCGCATCAAGATTCGTGATGCGGGAGTTCATCACCATCCATGGTTGTGAGAGTCATAGCACCGCCGAGAAGCTTTTTTTGACGATGTATGGGCCTTCGTAATTAGGAGTCCATTTGCCCCTAGAATCGTTGAAAAGACATAATCTTTTAACACGAGGTCGCTTCGGAATTCACGAGGTCGGACCTTTTGTCGAAAGCTTTTCATTCTTCTTGATACAATTGTCCGTGACACGTAGCGGTCGACGCTTTTCTTCAATTAAGTTCAGTTGGTCGACCGCTTGACACCATTCGGCCTCGATAGCTTTGTTTCCATGAGAACTCTCATCGATGGAATCTCAACTTCTACGGGAGCACCGCCCATGTCAGATTCTAGAGAAACAGGAGTTGCCCCGTTGAAGTGCATCAAGCACGATACCCATGTAGAGCAAATGGCAGCATTTCGCCTTTGTAAGTGATGACCATCTTCCGACGATCTTTTGATGTTCTTGTTGGCGCTTCAACGCGCCTGCTCATCTTTGGCCGGTAAGGAGACGAGTTATGGTGCTCGATCTTGAATTCCTCACATAGTTCCTTCATCATTTTGTTGTTCAAGTTTGATCCATTGTCTGTAATGATCTTGCTCGGAATTCCATACCGGCAGATGAGGTTGTTCTTGATGAACCTCACAACCACTTGTCCGGTAACGGCGTGAAGACGTCGACCCATTTGGTGAAGTAATCAATAGCCACTAGAATGAAGCGATGTCCGTTGGATGCTTTTGGTTCAATCATTCCAATCATGTCAATGCCCCACATGGAGAAAGGCCACGGAGAAGAGAGAACGTTGAGTAGAGTCGAGGCACATGGATCTTATCATGAGATCCGCACTTGTGACATCTTTTGACGTGTTTGCAGCAATCGGATTCCATCGTTATCCAATAGTATCCCGCCTCAAGATTTTTCCGACATTGCATGCCCATTTGAATGGGTTCGAAAGGACCATTCATGCACTTCATGGATGATCGTGCCGCTTTGTCTGTCGACGCATCTGAGCAGAATCATATCGAAGTTTCTTTTGTATAGAACATCTTCATTGAGGAAGAAATTCCTGGAAAGCCTCCTTAGAGTTTTCTTATCCTTGTACGATGCCCCAAGTGGGTACTCTCGTGTTTGAAGGAAACGTTTGATGTCGTGGAAACCACGTTTATCGTCAAGACCGCTTCGCATGGAAGACATACGCAGTCTTGCAAGCGCCCGATGCGACTCGGGCATATCGTTCCAATCGTTGACTTTGAACATGGAAGATAGAGTAGCCAAGGCGTCTGCCATTCGGTTCTGATCTCGAGGGATATGATGCAATTCTACTTCGTTGAAGAAATTCAACAGTCGTCTCGCATAATCCCTGTAAGGAATTAGACCAAGATGATGAGTCTCATACTTGTCTTTAATTTGGTTGATCACAAGGGCTGAGTCTCCATATATGTCAAGGACTTTGATCCTCAAGTCGATGGCTTCTTCAATACCCATGATGCATGCTTCAGATTCTCGCTATGTTGTTGGTGCAATCAAATAGCAACCGCGAAACGGATATGAGAACCCTCGAGTAATAATGATCGCCCAATTCCATTGCAAAACATTAATCGTCCATCAAAGACTAAACCCCATCCGGATTCGGATCCGTCCTTCCTGTAGCGGTCGTCGCAATCTTTCATCTTTGGCACATAACATCCTCGTCTGGAAGTCATATTTGAGAGATTGGGATTCATTGAGCGTTGATAAGCCAAGTGATCGGCGAGAATGCTTCCTTAACCGCTCGGGCGCGATATGGATGTCATATTCGATAGCAGATTCGCCATCGAGCGATTCTCCTCATGTGCTTTTCAAAGACGATTTGATCGGGTCCATTTTGGAGATTAACCAAGTCGTGTGATTGATCATGTATTTGCGGAGACATTTTGTAGCCCACACCAAGGCGCAACATGTTTTCTCGAGCATGGAGTAACGAGTCACAACAGAATTTTTACGTAGTAGATGGCATGCTCCTTCATCCTGGTTTCGTCTTGTTGTCCAAGTACGCAGCCCATGGACTCTTCTAGTATGGTAAGGTATATGATCAATGGTCTTCCTTCTACTGGAGGGATCAATATTGGTGGTTCTGACAAGTATTCCTTGATACTGTCGAATGCTTTTTGACAATCGGCTGTCCATACAACCTTCTAATCTTTGCGGAGAAGCTTGAATATCGGCCCACAGGTAGCAGTCATCTGAGAGATGAATCTGGAGATGTAATTCAATTGTCCAAGAAATCCTCTTACTTGTTTTTCCGTACGTGGCGTAGGCATTTCCTGAATAGCCTTGACTTTGTCAGGGTCAACTTCAATTCCTTTTTGACTGACGATGAAACCTATGAGTTTTCCAGACCTCACCCCAAAGGTGCATTTGTTAGGATTCAGGCGGAGCTGAAATTTCCTTAATCGCTGAAACAACTTTAAGAGATTTCTTTGTGCATCATGTCGTGGAAGAGAGTAGTCATTGCCCTCTGGTGAGTTGCGCCTGCATTCTTTAATCCAAACGACATTACTTTGTAGAAAAAGGTGCCCCACGGCGTGATGAAGGATGTCTTCTCCATGTCTTCGGGAGCCATTCTGATCTGATTATAACCAGAGAAACCGTCCATGAAGGAAAAGACGTTGAATTTTGCAGTACTATCCACTAGCATGTCGATATGCGGTAGTGGGAAATCGTCTTTCGGACTTGCTTTGTTCAGATCCCGGTAGTCAACACACATTCTGACCTTTCCGTCTTTCTTCGAGATAGGCACTATGTTGGCTAGCCATTGAGGATATTCAGAAGTGATGAGAAAACCAGCGTCGAGCTGCTTCTGAACTTCTTTTCTGATTTTGTCAGCCATCTCAGGGTGAACTCTTCTTAGTTTTTGCTTAAATGGCGGGCACTGTTTAACAAGTGATGCTCCACGATGTCGGTATCTAGACCGCATGTCCCTGGTAGGACCAGAATATATCAACATACTCTTTGAGAAGATTTATCAATTTTTTTTGACATTGCTGTTGAGTGAAGCTCCGATATTTACTTCTTTTCTATCTTCCTCAGAACCCAAATTGATTGCTTCTAGAAGTTCTTTATGAGGTTGAATGATCCTTTCCTCGTGCTTTAGCAATCTAGAAATTTCATCCGGGATCTCTTCTTCAACTTCTTCAATAATCACTGTGGGATTTCAAAGTTGGAAGAGAGCGTAGGTTACTCGCTTTCAATGGATTTGTCCATTTGTTAACTGCAATTTTGATTTATGTTTGATTAACTAAAAATTTTTTGAAAGTGTATGCAGATTAATCTTATTATTTTTGAAGAGAGATTTTTTTTTATTGTGTTTTTTAGGATTATCATTTCCAAAAAGGGTAAAAATGAAAATAAACACAAAGTGTAGAAAACAACGCGCTTTATTCATGATTTACTCTATGAAACAGGCCCTAAAATACAAACTCATTCGTTTGGGCAAGACAAAGAGAAATTATTTAAAAGCTAAACCCTATAAAACATCTCTTTGCTTTGGGCGAAGTGAGAGTTCAAAACAAAAAAGCAAAGATAAACTACTTAGAGCTATGAACATTAGTCCTAACTTCAATGTGTTTCAAAGAATGACGAACTCCTTGAAGTCGAGGTACTGGTAATTTTCCGCTTGGTTTAACCTCGAGTAGACTTTGATTGTTGGCTGAGCAGGCTTTGAAGACTCTGGACGATGGCCTTTGCCTTTGGTGTCGCTAAAGCGATCTTCTTGATTAATGATCGAAGTATGAGATATAGCATTTGTATTTCTTGATCTTTGTGTTGAATATCGATGTTCCTTCCAGTCTTCTGAGTGAAGAGACTCGTTGTCGGCGACACTTTTCGCATCGTATCCTGAGTCATACTCTTGATCTTCAGTGATCATGTTGATGTAGTGATAACCAGGATCTGGCTTGGTGAAATCCACAAACGTGTTGCAAAGATCTTCGTTTGGGATCTCGATTTGTTGATTAGGTTGAGAAGACGAGTATTCCTCTTCTGATTGACTAGGGTATTCAAAGTCATCACCCCATCTTGTGGGTTGGATATCTTCGATCCGGATTTTTGAGCTTTCTGGCGCAGAGTATTTCACCATGTAGTCAAATTTACCACTTGGTTCTCCCAAGGTATCCCAAACTTCAGTAGGGACTGATGGATTTTCATGTTGCTGCAGGGACATGTCTTTGAATTGATCAGTCGGTGCATATGATTCCTCTTGAGACACATATTCAGGGCTATTCAAATAAGTGTCCACTCTTCGTGATTCGATGGATCATCTTCATCCTCTTCAATGGTTACAACATTAACCTCTTATGAACAGGTTTAAGAAACTCCACTATGAAATACTTCCTTGATCGGGAAAGTGCTTCATCTTTCCGCTTTCTTTGGAGAATACGGTGTGAACCCAAGTCCGCTTTCATTTTCATTGTTTGATAACTTGTCCCCATCCTTGAGTATTGCCATCTTTCACCATTTGTGCCGCTTTATACAAAGAGATAGATGATCTATTTTAGTAGATTCATCTTCTAACGGATTTTCCGAGAGATGCTCCCTTCAATGTCATTAGTCGTGATGAAAGAGTAATCGATAGATGACTTACAAGCAAAGCTTGTTCACCGATGGTCACCAACTTTCCATTTATCGTGGAATTTTAATTTCGATGGAGAGTAGAAGTTACCGCTCCCCGCATCGTGGATCCAAGGTCTTCCTAGTAAGCAATCAGATGCACTGGTACGTCCATGACTTGAAGGTAATTTGGAAAGTGTGCGGACCAATCGTCATCGGAGATCAACTTCCAATAATTGACTTCTCGAGCCCGAAAGCTCTTACTATTATGTCGTTGAACTTCATTGGCGCCTTTTGTAAGCTAAACGAGCGAGCGTCGTTTTGGCATTACGCTTAAAGATGAACCTATATCTACCAATACATTTGATAGGGAATGTCCGCAAATCATTGAGATGTGCAAGGCCAAGTTGTGATCTTTCCCTTCTTCCGGTAGTTCTTTGTCACTAAAGCTCAGATTATTACAGGCTGTTATGTTGGAGACGATCCCTCCAAATTGGTCTATAGTCACATCGTGATCCACATAAGCTCTGGTTCTTTCATCAAAGCTTCTCTCGTGAGCTTCTGAGTTGAGGAGTAAGGACAGTATTGAAATTTTTGAAGGAGTCTGCATCAATTGGTCTACGACTCGGTATTCGCTTTTCTTGATCAGTTTTAGTATCTCTTCAAAGTCTGAGTTGATGTTGGTTCCATCAGTAGAACCAATGTTTGTACTTGGGTTAACAATGGGAATCGCTGTGATTCTCGTAAGATATGTTAACCGGGTTTTGTTTAACAATGAGCGTAGGCGATCTTGGTGGCAATGGAGCGTGTACTGCCCACTTCAAGCGTTTCGTCCAATTTCGTTATATTGACACTAATGAAGTGTAGGCATGGGTTTCTCCTTCCCATCTTCTATTAGGGTTGCATTGTCGTAAGGAATTGCTCGTAGAACTGCATTTTAACAGACCAGGGCAAATCACCAAAGGAGATGCCGGATATTGGAACCTTTGTACGCGATCTCCACATGCTCGGTATGTTGAAACAAGGGATGATGACTTTACTGGGTTTTCCGAGTTGATATCCGAGACTAAAAGCTCATGAAAATGCCCTATTGTATTTACGCCATGGTCATCTCTATTTCTCAAACTTGTAAATCACCAAAGGTTCAACAAATGCTGGATATCTCGCTCTATGGTGGAACATCCTTGAATATTCGGGAGCGATGCGCAAGTCGCGTAATCATGCTTAGTGAAGGTACTCATTTTATCAGTATGCTTATGGAGATGCACCAAGTTTCCTCCGACTAAGTTTACATCTGTGACAAGGTACCTGTCTGTATTCCTTAGCATTAGATTCACTGAGTGTCCACTATGACTGGGAAGTGGATTGGCTTGCACATTCGGACTTGTGTTTCTGAAGGAAAGAAGATTAGTCTTCACTAATCTCTGTACTTCTGCTTTCAACACTATGCAATGCTCAAGGTCATGGCCTGGTGCCCCTTGGTAAAAAGGGCAAGATACGTCCGTTTTGTACCACCATGGTAATTTTTCAGGGACCGGAGGTGGTAACCTTGTCTGTATTAGATTCCTTTCTATCAGCGCAGGGTAAAGTTATGTGTACGTTATGGGAATTGGGTCGAACTGAGTGACCCGAGGCGTACGGTTTTGATTGTTATACTGCTGAGCCTGTTGACGAGGCTGTTGAGTTTGTTGATTTTGTTGAAATTGCGGAGAAATTCTCGTGTTTGAGTTGTGTTGACAGCGGTGCTATGGCAGCACTATCGTTGTTGAATGACATTCTTGTGTGGTTTCTGGATACCATTCCTACGCCATGTTCTTTTTCCTTGGGAACCGGTTCCAACCTTCTTTGTACCACTAGAAGATCCTACTTCCTTGGTTAGGCGTCCTGCTCGAACCCTTCTTCTAATCGCATTCCCATGCTTACCATTTCGCTGAAGTCTCCGGAGCGCTTAGCGATCATTCGCTCATAGTAGAATGAGCCTAGAGTATTCAAGAATACCTTAGTCATCTCCTTCTCTGGGTGGGTTGATTGGGCAGCAATTTCCTCCATCGCAGTATATTCCTTGAATGTCTCTTCCTTTTGAGACATGGAGCGGAGTTGATCCCTATCGAGCCATATCCAAGTTAAATTTGTATTGTCGGATAAAGGCTTTGCCTAGGTCGTTGAATGTTTGGATATTCGTGCCGTTTAAACCCATATACCACTTCAGGCACCGTGAGACTGTCTCGAAGTAATGGATCAACAATCGATGATCCTCATTGTACGAGACATTTTCCGGCATACATCGTGAGATGACTTTATGCGGAGTTTTGTACTTTTCAAAGTCGTGACTTTGAATTTTTATGTATTCTTACGCGAGGAACTAAGCAAAGATCCTGGGTGTTTTTTCCAAACAATTCTTTCCCTCGAATCGTTTTTATCTCAAGCTGCATTTTGAGGAGTTGTTCCTGGAGATTCTCCATTAAACCACGGGATTTTATGTTACTGCCTGGAGTGTGGTGAACTTCTTCGTCTGTGGTAGTGTGCACTACAGAAGCTGAGTTCAACATGATCGGTTGAGAAACCGACATTGTTACTTGTGGAAGAGTTATTCCACGCTATGGAGTGAATGTAGCATTTTGCCGCAAAGTAGGTATTTGCCGGGTTGTTTGACAAGTCGGTTGGCGAACTCCGATGCCGAAGTTGAAAGGCATTCCCCATGTATAGCCTTCTGGCACGCTGAAAGGTGAACCACCGT
Source organism: Vicia sativa (assembly GCA_021764765.1). Lineage (NCBI taxonomy): Eukaryota > Viridiplantae > Streptophyta > Magnoliopsida > Fabales > Fabaceae > Vicia > Vicia sativa. The sequence continues at coordinate 105,133,738 of CM038797.1, read as the reverse complement.
CATGCAAATGAAACCGAGTAGTATCCTCTCAAGTTGCCGCTTGGTTTTGACCGCCGATGCGCTTGTTGACTTTGCACCGTAAGTGAGTTGACCAAAGATGTGAGTCTTTCCACTTCTTCGTAGTGTTGTTACAGTACTCACGAAGTTCAACGCCTCTTGCTCAAAGTTCTCCATTACTTTTCTTCTTTTGATCTAGTATCGCACGCTCGAGTTGGGTGTGACGCACGAGAAACTCTAAGACGCGATGCTTGACAATCCTTTCCTATCTCGTGAAAGACAGCTCAAACTGTGAAAGATTAGACTCTAGATTATAGACTTAAATGCAAAGTATGATGCATGAATATGATTGTAAAGAAAAGAATTTCCAAAGAATTTTAATGCTAAAAGAGATATTTCAAATATTTGATGGAAAACACACATTTATTGATTAAATGGAAGAAGATTACAACAATTGTTTTTGTTGGAGCATTGCTCACACGAATAATAAAATAAATGATAAAATTACAAACTAAATTGAACTAATTAAACGCCTTCGCCGGATGACGATCCAAAGGCTTGATGCAGTCAACTTCGTGATTTTCCATAGTGAGCTTTAGTTCGCCTTTCTCGCCTTTTAGCTTGTCGATGACTCTCTTCCACTCGCTGGGAGTCGCTGGTTGTCATTTCCTGCTTTTCCTTTCCTTGATGTATCTCGATCGTTATCCTTCCCGCTAATCTTCTCATCTTTCTCCTTGAGCCATTCATCGTGGAAGTAGAGTTTTTCATGATCTTTGACTTGCTTTGAGCTTCTCATTCTCAAGATTAGTCTTAAGGAATTTGTTTTCCAAAGCTTCTTTCTCAAACCTTATCTTGGTCAAGGCTTGGTATTCTCCCACGCCTTTGACGGAAAATTTGTTGATTTGAAGCGAGAACATGGGATCCTCATAAGCGTAAGGCATTCAAATTCCTTCCTTTTCTTTACCCAAGAAGTGTAGGTTTCATGGCTACACAATTCTTTCTTTCCCTTTTCTTTCCTTCGGATGTGATGCCAAGCTTTGATCATCCTAGCTTTCAATCCTCGAATCTCTCCTTCATGATAGAAGTAGCTTTCACCGTAAACCAAAAGGTTTACCGATTTATGATCCGAAATGACGCCTCGCTAAAATGGGTTGTAGTTGATTCCCCTTCGTATCAATGAGAGGTACGCTGGCAAATTCTCCATGATTTCAATGATTTCCATCTCATTGTTTGCCAAAGTATACCAATGGATATAGTCGCTTGTAAGAGACATGAGTCTTCGGACCAATGCCACTCATCTTTGTTTTCAGGGAAGATAGAGACGAGTGTGAGACAATCCATTTGAAAACAGGTACACAACACACGATAGTTCGCCCCTCGACGATTCCTATGATGAATAGAGACGATGTGTCACCAAGCAGAGTGGGAACGGATTTCCAATCGAAAGATCCTTATGGCGTTGATATCAACGAAATTCGGGACGCTGGGAAACAACACCAATCCCAGAGGAGTAAAGCTAAAATAGCTCAAAGGCTACCATACTACCAAACTCGAGAATTTGAGAGTTCTCCATTAGGAACTTTGAAGTTAGTCCTAAGAGTTTTCTCCGGTAGTTAGGTTTTTGTCTATCTCGATTTTTTAAGTGAGTCATTGCCGCAATGATCGTGTCTTGGAATGGCTTCCAAACCATTGAAAGGCACTTTGTCCGACATCGAGATACCTAGGATATGCGCATACTCTTCCAAAGTAGGCATCAACCGATAATCGTGGAAAGTGAAACAACGATAGACTGGATCGAGAATCGAACGAAATTGAGAAGTCCTTCATCAACGCGAAGGCTCGTAAGAGTTAAAAGAGTTCCATAGTGTTTTCTGAAACCGAGGGATCTTCTACCAAGGATGCTAACTCTTCAACTTTCCTACGCAGAATTCTAAAACTGTATCTCTTGGTGAATCTTCCTCCCGACATCCATCACTCTAACCTAAAATATTTTACAAAGAAAAATCTCTAAATTCTTTTGGAAATGGAGAGAAATGAAGTTTTTTTTGTTTTGAATGAATGGATGAATGCATGAATGCGCAAACATGGTTAGTAGTTATACACACGGAAAGCTGCTCAAGTCGTCACGAGCATGAAGCCAACGATAAGAATCAACGTGGTTAAGTTCTAAGGGCTTATTCATCCGTGAAACGGGTTCTATCGATACATGTGCTCAACACCTCTTGAAATATTATCGAATTTGTTGAATACCGATGGTCCAATAATATTTTTCAAGAGAAACTCACGATCGTAGTATCGCATGACAATTACTCCGGCTTACACCGAATAATCTCTCGCACTACATCCTAATGGCGTGATGGTTTATGTGTTCTATGCCCCACTCACTTCTTAAGTTCCCCGAAAGTACACAAATACCTTCAATTACTTGCAAACACAATACCCCAAGACAACTCCTCCACCGAAGGAGATATTAACTCAAAGCATTGAACTTCTCACGATTAATACCTCCACCTAGATCTTAAAATGTTTCTAAACGGTTAGATTTCTTTCCATCGATGAAATCGCGAAACACACAATAAAGAAAAACAGATATATGCAAACATAAAAGCTTATCCCCTTTCTTTTTGAAAACAAAAAGCTTGGTGCTCTCTGAAAGAGTAACGCTTTTTCTTGAAAAATCAAAATTTCAACATTCCAACAGAGTCGCCATTTTTCCTGTCATAAAAGGTGACGCTGAGGATGCGAATGTGAGTTCGGATTCTCCGCTCAAACGATTTAAATCTTTTGATTTGTTTATAAAGATGCCATGAGCATCAAGCTTTATTATTTTCAACACAAGAAAGATGATTTAATGATTATGAAAAGGGAAAGTGAAATACCCTCAATTGATATTGGTATGCGAACGACTAGCGCAAACTAGACGCAACGCATCGGGGAGATTCGAGTAAGGGGATTGTTATATGAAGGAATAGATGGAGCACCCTAAATATATATAGTTATCTATAGCTTTATATATGAATATGTTTGATATGTTTGTGTGTTTTAATTGCTATTTCTATGATTGGGAAAGTTTCTCCTTTGGGATTTTAAGAAGGATGATTATGTGGGATCCTAGTGTTTTGTTATTATTGTGCTCGCAAAGATCCGTGGATCTTCTCATACATATCCCCAGTGGGAATCGAGCATTTGAGCTGGATCTACAGGTTCTATGGTTTGTTTGGTCTCGAGGGAGATAGAAATTTGCTCGGGATGAGACCTTGTACCACGTATTCTCAAAAGGATGTTGAGAAAGTCGAGCAATCGTAGTTCCCACTTATGCTAGTGGAAAGCAACGGAATGTTAGTAAGAGATGCACAAATGTCATCTTAATGAAAATGTATCTAATCTATTTCATCACATACATTTTGAAAAGTTTGATTGATTAAAATCTTTCATCGTAAGTTATAGGTGTTTTTCATGTACAAGCGCTACCACTTACATGTTTAAGAAAGATGTTTGAAAAGATGATTGAATCTTTTAACCGTAAGTATTGTGTGTTTTCGAGTGTACAAGCGCTACCACTATGATTAAGAGATGTTTTTGTTTGAAAAGAGTTTGAAAAGTTTGAAAAGTTTTTGATTGTATGTGATGTGATAGATGAGATACTTCTTCCATAGAGATGATAGATGTCTAAATCTCAAGGAGAAATTGATTGGATTAAAGGGATGCTTTAAGAAGCCCGTGGGTCCTTGTATTGTTAGCCCAAGAGGAGGCATTCCGAGGGTCATGAGGGTCATCGAGGTCCTTGTATGAAGCTCAAAGAAGCTATATGGTATGGTGGTTTTGTGTTAAAAGGGATTTCACCGAGAAACCATCCTTTTTGAATAAGAGAAATTTCACCGAAATTTTACTGGGATTTGAAAGTGATTTCACCGAGAAACCATCCTTCGTGGTTCTATCTTAGCGTGATTCTTTTGTATTGGAATCCCAATAGGAGGTCATTAAGAGATTTCTATCTCTTTCATTGTATGATGCCCAAGAGAAGGCTAAACTCAATGAGGAGTTCTTGAACGAAGCCCAAGAGAGGTCACTCAACAGGGAGTGTTGTCTTATATGAAGCCTAAGCGGAGGCTAAACTCTGGGGAGAGTTTTCTATATGAAGCCTAAGAGGAGGCTGACCCTGCTGGGGATGGATTGTCTTGTATAAAGCCCAAGCGGAGGCTAAATTATGGAACCTATTGATTAGTCTAATTGTTATGTTATAATCGAAATGGTATAAACAAGTGTGTGTGTGTGTGTGTGATATGTATTCATTGTGAGTTTATGAAGGAAATATAAACAATGCAATGATGTTTATTTAAGTAGTTTATGAAGGAAATATAAACAAGTGTCGTGAAACGAACGCTTAAAACGAGCGTAACTTGATTATTTACAAGTTCAACAGGTACAAGGAAATGAATATGTACACGAACGAGCTATTTATGTACTGCATAAAGATGGATGTACATAGGAGGGTTGGGACTTACACCATCAGAGGCCCATTGGTTTAAAAGCAGTTTCATTGTGGAATAATGCTCCTTTCAATACCAATGGTATTCAAGGTAAAATGTACAGATGAAACAAAAAACGAACGATCAAGTTTATCTCGTGTTCGAGTATTTACAAAAGGGTATCCGTGTTATGTGCATGTATAAAAGTTTGTATGAAAATAAATTGATATGTACAAGGAATGTTTTGTTTGTACATAAAGAATGTTAATTTGAGTATACAAGTGAAGTGAAAACAAACGATCAAAGTTTGTCTCATTTGAATATAAAGTATCCTGTTATGTACATGTATAAAAATTTGTATGTATTTGGAAATGATTTGATATGTATAGAGAAATATTATGTACATAAAAGAATGTTATGGGACTTACACCGTGAAGGAGGCCCATTGGTTTGAAAGCGCCACAGTGGAATAATGTTCTTTCAATACCGATGGCATCGGTATAAACAAACGAATGAAAACAAACGAAAGAAATTTGTTTATGTTTGAATATTGACAATGATGATTTTGAGCATGTACAAGTAAAACTAAGTATGTACATTAGGATTGGGACTTACACCATAAGGTGGCCCATGATCGATTGAGAAATTCGAAAGAACGAATTTGATTTTATCGTTTAAATCATATCGATCGTGGTAAAAGATGTAAGTTTTGATGAAATGTTTTGAAAAATGATTTGAAAATGTTTTGAAATGTGAGGTTCATTTATGAAAAGTTTTGAAAAATCGGGTTGAAAACTCGAAAATTCACCTTTTAAGGAGGTTTGAAAAGTGTTCGTAACGCTGCTTTCGCTCAATTAAAATTTAATCAGATGAAAGTTTTTTCTGAAAATTTTTGCACTATCATAAAATAGATATATTTATTGACAAGTGTTTAAAAAATCATCTCAAAATGAGAAGTTTTGATTGGTCAAAAAAAATTGTGAAAGTTTTATGAAAACATGAAAAATTGGAAAAGTTGTAAAAGAATGGTCCTGGCTGAGTGAACCCATGACCAAAGGGTGATACGTGGCGTAAGAGACTAAGAGCAGCGCAGACTACCACTAAGCCAAACCCGGGTTGTTTAGTGGACAATGACACGCGTAGACATGATATTGGAAAGTTTAAAATTTGAAAATAAAGAACACGCGACAAATGTTTCTTGGTTTTGAATCTCGGATTCATCAACCCCACTACAATCTTCGCTTTCTCAACCAAATTGAATGATATAAAACCAAACTTGCTCGATTTTTCATCACGAACATGATGGTACTTAATTGCATTTATATTCGTCTAACTCAATTGATTTTGAAAATGCTAAGAACCTAAAACCGATTTTTCAAATTAAATGATGTATGTTTCATGATTCTTGGATTTTTTTAGGTTA